>APFE031710048.1:0-27384 GCA_000404065.3 Pinus taeda | reverse complement strand
TTTTATTTAAAATTGCAAAGTAATATGTATTTAGGGTAAGTGTCTTAACAAATTTGCAAAACTCTTTTTAATAAGTTTTAAAAAGGGCAAGTAGAAAATTGTGTGTGTACGAATATTTACAATGAGGGGCGTCCTCCTTGATATATAAGAACATAGGAATTAGTGTAGCCATATAAATGAAATGGATAGCAAACTCAAATGAACATCAAAACACTCAGCTCATGATATATTTCACATAGCCAAGCCAAAAAAACAATCATGAACATCTCAAAACTCATAATTAAATTTGTATTAAAACTCATAATTAATTTGTCCTCCATATAAATTTTCTATTTATTACTGGAGTAAGATTTTTTTCCATTTTACTTTTCTAGGAAATAAACTTATTAAGGGCTTTTAGAAATGTAACTGAATATTGTTTATCAATCCTAATGTAGTTGGATTTGAGATCTAACCACATATGAGGGGCTTGGGTGGAAGTGAATTTTTTAAACCAATTTGTGTCAACTCAACCCTAATGTAGTTGGTTTGAGATCTAACAATGTATGAGGGGCTTGCTAGATGGGAATCTTTTAAACCAATTTATGTCAATAGAAAGTCACATATATATTTCTATGAATTATTATTTAGTATTTACATTTATTCTACTCTTCCATTGTTATAGTTAGCCTAGTGAAAAACATTTTTTTGTGCTTAATTTCCTAACAAAATGTAGCACTGTAGAAGACTTGAACATTTTTTAGCAGGCAAGCTTTCCGTCTTTTGCCTGGCTACTATTGTCAACATCCCATTTTGATATGGCTTCTTGAAACTTATGTTTTTTTTCATACCCACATTTTAATTTGATCTTAGGTATGTTCTTAATAATTTTATCAAAGTATGCATTTCACCATGAACATTACACATGCTTAAATTAAAATCAGATTGAATTAACTTGATTGCATGTTCCTATTTAATATTCATGCAAACTAGTGTGGCTATCAATGGTCATGGTAGCGTGATGTTCAACCTAGTAAACCTACGTATTCAAATGCATTTTATTTTATAGTTTACGATAAAGAAGCGAAATGGTATTCTTAGTTTTTTGATTGTTCATTGCATATTGTTGACTACATCATACCAACATTCTAATCTGATTATCTATTATCTATCTATCTATATATATATATTATCTATAATATATAGACATTAGTTATATATAGACTATATCATACCATTTTTTTTAGGTTAGGTTTGTTTTGTATCTTTAGTTGGTAACAAGTAGATATTTGTGAAGACATTTTCTAGAAATAGTTAGGGAATTAATTAATTCACTCGAAATACTATAACTCTAAATGTAGAAAGTTATAACATTATTGACTATGTGAAAGTCAAGATTCAACAGTAAAATTTGTTAAAAAGAAATTGCAATGTGGATGGGATTTAATTGATCAAATAAACAAAATCATTTTCTGCCTTATTTTCTACCTCATCTTACAAGTGGGATACAAAGATTTATTGAGATTTGGAGTAGCAAAAGCATTATTTTGAGTTGGAGAGCTCGTACACCATTGATAATATGAGGGAAAATATTTGACACAACGATATACATCTTTCTTGGTGATGTTTAATCTTCCTAGCAAGCAAGTAGAAAATGGTTGTTTCTTAGGTTATTATAACATGTAAAATGAATCAACTCTTCACTTGGGTTTCTGTCTAAGAGATTAAATCCATATCATGGTCAAAACTACAAGTAGGAAGAAAGTTACTCTTGAGGTTGAGAGGTTAGATACCTTTAACAAAGTTGAGGCCAAAGTTCAATACAAGGAAACATTTTCTTAAGATTGTAAAAGATTGATATTTGTTAGAAAGAAGTGAGAAGATGATAGCATTGTGGTCAATTATAACATTTATAAGAATCTATACTACTTCTTTGCCTTAATCTTCAAGGGTTAAGAGGGGAAACAATATTTAATTTATTGCATTCTCTTGTGAAGACATCAATCCTTTGTAAGCACCAACTTATAGTAATTGTTGGCTCCAACATGAACTCAACCATCACTACACCAGAACATGGACTTCAAATCAGGCTTGCGCTAGATATTCAAAGACATAACTCATCCCTAAAACATGGCCTTCAAACATCAAAGCATGTCCTCTAAAACTCGGCCTTCCAACCACATAACTCATCCCCTTAAACTCGGGTTTTGAAAGGAAAGTATTCATCCTTGAAAAAGATAAATAAAACATACAAAAGATCTTCCCCAAGAAAAAAGACAAAAATCCTTCAAATATGTGCCAAAAACCTTCCATAGAGAACTACTTCAACACAGATGCACTTCACTTCTTCTTAGTTCATGAGGTATGAACCTCAGACCTTCTCCCTGGCTCTACTAAAACTAGAACCAAATTATTGAGTCGAGTGGTTAGAGAAGTTCATTTTCACACCTATTTATTTGTGTTTGGATTTTGGGTTAGGGTTGACTTGTCCACTAGTTGGGATGACTTGCTCAATTGGCATAACATATAGTGAGTATTAAAAAATTCATTTATCCTCAACTTTGAGAATTTATAAAGAATGCCATATATGATTGGAACGGTCTTGGAAACAACTTTATAACCATATATCTTATGCTCCCATTTGAGCTAGGTATTTGGAGAAAATTAACCTTCAAAGGTAGAGTACCTAATCAGTTGGGTCATATTAAAAAAATATTTGATATCTCCTCATTCCTATAGAATTAGAGGGAGTTCCATATAACGTTGGAAAAGTATCATAATATCTTATTTGACTATGTAATTTACTATTTCATTTGGACAACCTTTGACATCAACAACAACCATTTTCAACACTCACCACTTCTAAGTTAAGCAAATGAAGAATCTTCTATTCTACATGTGTTGTGATGTCCATATGAGCGAGCCAGTAATAGGTCTAGTTTTATGGTGATTGGTTTGCAAATACCCATTAGATGAAATTTCAAATGTCAGTGGAACAAGATGATCCATGTTCATGTTCTAATTTTCTCTCTTCCATTTGGTTACTGCCATTTGAAGGGGATTAAATGTGTTATAATTCTCGACCCCATTACAAGCAACTTGTCTACCATAACACTGATACCAATATTCTCATCATGATTTGGCCTTGCTTTCCTCCATCCCAAGTTACCAAACCTTATATTCACTACGATGTTCATATCATCTAACCTCATATCGAACTCTTGGATTCCATGCTAAAGAAAAGAAAAATCCTCTGCCATATTTGCATTGTAACCTGAAGGTATAATTCAGTGGAGGAAACCAACACATTGATCTAAAGAAAAGAAGAAAATAAGCATGATGGGAGAGACATTGGCCTCTAAAGGTTGGGAGAAGCAACTATGGTGATCTGAAGCATTTAATATTAAAATGAAACATGGGCCTATAGTGTAAGACCTCAAAATAAAACAGTCATGTCCAGCGATTCCCAACAATGTAAGGCCCACCACCCTTGTTGCTATGCTACCTCTTGATGCCATTGATCCTACTCCAAAATTGTACACCGCTTGGGTTTAAGCTCATTTGTGAGCAATTGCTAGTGGTGGTGCTAAGCTATTTTTCCTCCTCTTTTTCGCTCCACCCATCCTTGGCTACCACCCTTGAATGTTAATCAGGTGCTCAATATTTAGCTCAAAACCTCAATGACCGCACCCGTCTCGGAAAAAGGATCCGAACACAACTCGTTTCACTGAAAATCGAGTTCGTATGAGGAAGATGTCACGTTCCGTCCAGTTTTCCAAACAGAAGAAATTTTAAAAAAAATTGCACAGTCAATAGTCTGTACTACTGATGTGGCAAGTGACTGTGCAAGGTCAACATTGGTCAACAATCCAATTATGCCTCGACAAGTGTCATATTTTTGTTAGTTATCATATATGGTGACGTGGCATGATTTGTTTGGTTAATGGGGGACAAATGAGGAGGGGACAAGTGGCAAGCCTAGAGGTTGCCACGTCTCCCTCCCAAAAGGTCAGCTTAGTGCGTAGTGGAACAAATTTTGTGGCAGGCTGGGTGGTCGAACATGGGACCTGTACTGAACAACCGCAACACATTTCCATTACATCACCACATTACAAATTAACCGTTATGTTTACCGCACCTATTTCAAGTTTAATGTAATGCAAGTTGGGGGTTAGGAGGGCCAACCCGCAGGCCAACCCTCCCATGTGAACGCTCCATTGGTGGTTACGGTCATATGTATTCAATAGTCACCATAAATTGTGCCACATAAACCATAACCATTAGAATTATGCCATTGCATGTGTCCGCCTCCACCAACACCACCAAAGTTAACGGTTATTAAAAATGTGGTTTGCGTTAATCACGTTTAGTGGTTAATTAAGTGCGTTTTAAAATTAATTAACTCTAGTTTAACTTGGCAGAAATTATGGCAGACCTCCAGAATTGGTGCTAACTCCAGTTTTAGTGGAGTCAATTGGAGTTCCTCCAGTTTTAGAGGATTTTTCCTAGGGAAAGCTTTTTTGACCACAACTGGAGGAAAATTTGAACAAATTGAGCTAAAAAAAAGGTGTTCCTAGCTAATTTGAGCATCCTGAACACATTGAATAAGGTTTAAGGAGCAGTATAGCTTTGTAAACAATTTTTTTTTTACCACATTGAGCTAATACAGAGGCCCAGACCATGGACGCTAGACCAAGGAGATGTAGCCCAGGACGGGTGAAATCCTTCATCGAAACACTGTGTTAAGAGTTCATGTTGATGGTTTGCTGTACTTTTCATTAATTTTTTTCAACACTTGCTTTTAATGCTATTTTTCTCATGTATTTCACCTAAAACTTGATAAAATTTACATGTTTCTAATCATGAACACCATAAGAGAAACATGCACAAGAAGCAATTGAAAAGCATTTTCTTGTAAATCTGAAATTGAAATTAGCACAACAAAAAAAACATTCAACAACATATCAAGTAGCTCAACAAGTTGAGTTTAGAGAGTTGGAGAATGTGAAAAACTATCAACTTCCAATTTGAAAATGCAATCATTGAAATCATATTGAACTAAGTGGAATATTCAAAAATCATGAGAACTTAGTCAGTTACAACTACCTCACATGGAAATGGTCATAGATGAATGACTTACTTAATGTATTTGAATCCCAAAAGACGATATCTAATATAATGCACTGCAAAAACCCCTCAATACTTAAATAGTTCAATACTCTAAATTAATAATTTTGAAAGACTTTGGATTCATGTAGAATGTCTTTATAGGATAAGAAACAACAATATATTGGTAGGTCAATAGAAAATTTATGACATAAGAAAGTTGAAACACTACCCACAATATAATTTTCCAACTGCAACAAATTTTTTAATCATGGTAGTATACCTTCTCTATAAATAATTTAAACTCAAGATGACGTACCTGTAGAGAATGTTTAGTAACATTAATTGGAAAATATTTTTTACATTGAAATGAATCCACTAGACTTTGCAACGACCAATCATTTACATGTGTCCATAAAAAAAGATATCATAAATTAGGTAACTCACAACAGTTGTAATAGCCGAGGAATATACCTACCTAAAAGACACCATAGATGCTTGCCATACCACAATCCAATTAGAAACATGAACATGTTGAAAGGTATGCTATTTGTTGAACTTAATTAAAAAGAAAAATATGTATCATTTAAAATATAAAATAAACTTTGCATGAATTTAATAGTATGTAATTTTGGTTTTCCAAAAGGAAAATGACACATGTATTCCATGTGAAAATGCATATCAATGGATTAGAAAAATTACTTCATAGGCTACCTTCATAGCACTACCAACTTCCCCCGATGGGGGTGCACATGCATTGGTATAAATGGCATGTGATCGGCTATCCAGGCCTGCCTCCCCTCCATATGAATATTAATGTTGCAGTGATGACAAGACTCGATACTTACTCCTCTGGCATGACACTCCTCCTCAAGCACTTTGAGGATAAATGTGAACCTTTGTACATGATTTAGCTCAATTTGACAGTTTGGGCAATGAGTTTGGCTGGTAAGGAGTTTGATAGCAATCAGGTTTGTCTTTATGGTGCCTCACAGGGGCTATGGCCTTGGGTGAGGAAGGAAAAGGACACTTGTAGTAGCTTGAAGTGTTTCGACATCAGTCTCCTAGTCTACCCTTGGGACCATGGTACAAAGACAGTCAAAATTCTAGTTCTTCTCCCTCGCTTCTATTGGCAACAAAGATTTTTCATCACTCTGCTAGCTCCTGGACCCTCTCTTGCTTGAGCGAACCGCCACAGATCTTTACAAGTGCATGGAGTTTTATTTGGCATATGGTATTTTATGCTTTGAGGTCGGGTCTCGCCCTTAGCCCGAATGACATTTCATTCTCTCGGCCAACATTTGGGGGTGGGGGTTATGTTGATGTGCATCCTTGGGGAGGTGTCTCAGAATTATTTTACTCTGGAACCTATGTTGGGTAAAATTGAGCCCTTCTCACCTTATTGGTAGTACTATAGCAACGTTGGATACATTGTAGCACCCCCTGTAATGATCCCCATCCCCCTCCTAGAAATTTTGTCAATAGTTCTGGTTTCTTCTTGTGTCTGTCACAACATGCTAAGGCCATATACCCATATGAAAATAATGTATGTAAATTGTGTACGTTGGTATTCTCCAGACCCCAATCTCAGAAAGTTTGGTTGGAATGAGGGAGTGGGCGATGTTGAGAGCATTTTTGTACGCTATTTTATTTTGAACATCTAATGAAAGCCATTTTGTAAGGAAAAAAAAAGAACAATGACAACGATAATCTCATTTCCCTATGGTGTAAAAAATGGCATGTAGATCATTGAATTTATTGAGCTCAAAATATGCCTTCCCCTCCTCTTTACCAAAGTTGAACTTCATTACACTTGTCGGATTTACTAGATCAGATGGCTATGAATCCCCGCCGACTTCATCACTTTCAAGGATGAGCCCTCGACCCGCTTCCCAGGCTGTCGGGTTGTGGCATTACCTCTATATATTGTTGGGCGAGGAAAGTTTGAGAAGGTAAGTGGGATCTTGAGAAGTTAGAAGTGAATAGATTAGCTTTTGTGAAGGAATTGTTTGTTACAAACATGTCAAGTGATTGCGTAAACTGTGACTACGCTGACAAGAACCACTACACATATGTTTTCTTTTAGTCTCAATTTATTATCAATCTCTCTTCATTTTCCTTTCAAAATTTCATGTCATTTCTCACGATTTCAAATTTAGCTACATCTGAGCTCATTTGATTTTGTGTTGTTTTGTTTCAAAGTAAAAAGGGCTTCCAGATGGACGGTATTGTGGAGACCGCTTATGAAATGGGGTATTGAGTTATATGTAGTAGTTATAAGTTTCATTTCCATGGTTTCGAAATGATATGATAATTGAATGTATTTTGATTTGATGTGAACATGCATGGTGGAAATGTATCTATGGAGAATGAATGCAAGTGCGGCCCCAACTGCCAGTGCGGTTCTTGCAGCTACCACACCTGATTCAAAATATAGTCTCTTCAATGGTGGTTTGCAATACGGGTGTTATGAGTCCAATATAATCTCTTCAATAATAGTTGTCTCTCCAATTGGAGTGTAATAAGTCCAGTATGTTCCACCAGGCATGATGTTACTATACTAGGAATTTTAAATAGAGACTCAATTTACATAGGTTTGGGATTTTTAGTGTCGCTTGTATTGTTCGTGGCATGCCAATTACTATGCTACTCACCTTAAGCCATATTTGACGCTTTTGGAAAAAAATTTCTCTGGTTTGTATTGCAGGGTGAACCATATGGGGAATTCCAATTATTTAATTGAGGGATACTATTAATTGCGTTGATGTTTAGGTGCGCGAAATTTCCTTATGGGGAAGTTCATTTTTCGGAGTTCCTCTACACAATTATTCTTTGGCACAATGAAATTCAAAGTGGTGGTATCTACAAAGGATACTACGTATAAAAATTATTTGGAAGTTTGAGATCTTAACATTAATCTTTATATAATAATAATATGTGCCATACTTAATTTTTTTTTTAATACAATTTCTTAATTGTATGTTTCAATCGTACATATACTGTAATTTATGGTTGTTATTAATGATAAAACTTTTGAACCAAAATTCCCTTTTAGATAACACTTAGGCTTGGTTGATTAAATGGTCCATATGATATTGCGTAGTGATTTGTTGAACTTCTTTTGGTACATTTCGTGGTTATAACATCTTTGTACTCGTAAAACGACACTCTTGGGTTGTAGTCACACACACTACACTCGTTGCACTTGGGGAATGTGTATAAAGTGATGTTTTCATGTATAGTCATCATTGTTCAAGTATATTTAAGTTTTCTTGAGGAGTTTGTATGTGTCGTGCGTGGTTCTATGTCTAAACTCATCATGTTCACCCCTCACCTCATATTTTAGACTTCGACAAATATTTGGCTTCAAAGTAAACTCATTAAGGCGAGAGCACACAAGCACACTATGAAGCCTTTATGGGGAATCCTTCATTTTTTGGAAGAGAACCATGCACCCTCCAAGGGCACAAGGCTCAAAATAATGGGTTTTCTACTCAAAATCTCAATAAAGCTTTGTATCCCACCTCTAAGATGAGGTAGCAAATGAGGCATAGAATTATTTCGTATATTTAATGAATTAAGGCTCATGGATCCTCCAATTGCTTTCCAACAAATTTTAATGTTGAATCTTGAATTTCACATTGTCAATAATTCTAGAACTCTCTACATTTAGAGTTATAGTATTTCTAGTGAATTAATTCCCTTACTCTTTCTAGAAAATGTCTTCACAAATATTATTCATTAGAAACGAATGACACAAAACAATTTAACCTATTCTAAACAAAATAAGTGGTATGATAAAGTCAAACAACTATTGCAATAAAGAAATTCATAGAAGTAAGATATAAGTTTTGCTTCTCTATTCCTAGAACTACAAATGAACTTCACTTCCAATACCAAGTTTGTAGGTAAATCGCAAAAAAAAGGTGTGACAATCTACAAAGTTCCAAAATATATTATGTTCATGAAAACTAATTCAATGATATTTTACTAAAATCACAACTCCTTGGGTCTATTTCAGAGACAATGGAATCCAAAATATGTATCATGCATAGCCAAAGTGCTAAATATGTAACCATTTCATGCGTTGCAAAATTTTCATGAAACTAATTTAGGGATATTTTAACCAAACTTCCTACTCTTTGGGTTATTTCAAACAACTAAACATGAAAATAAGTACCATCAGGTAAGACATACTAAGGTGGTTTTTTTTATTATTAGTTTTTTCCTTGTTTTCAATTTCCTGTTGGGCATAACTAGAGGGCTCAACATGTAAACATTTCTTCTATTTTGAGAGAAAAATATTTTGTTCTTTTTTCCAATAACGAGTATAGGGTGCTAAGGAAAACAACTCAAAAATAAAAAAGAACCCAAAAGAATAAAATAAAGGATTCATCTAAAGATGTTGAGAACTACTTGTATATACAACGCAAAAAGATATTTATGATTACCATAAGTTGTAGGTAAAAGTAGTTGTGACAATTTAGAATAGGTTCTGTTCAACTCAGTGTCAAATTGGATGGTGAAATGATTAAACAAATAAATTCAAAAGATAAACCATGTATGCAACTCTAGACAAAACAAAATAACATTTTATCATTTTGCTTCACTGCAACACATTAACTTTTGAAGATGACAAGATAACAAAATTCCAAAAGAATGATTCCAAGTTATGCCATGTAAGGGATATATGTAGTCATGACATAAAATGTTTGCTATAGGTAATCAATGATGAACGATAAAACTTGTGAGAAATCACTAAGCATTGTACTTTATCTATATAGTAAAAGGTTTGAAATTATTTGTAATCTATCATGCCTCAATATTGTAGAGTACCAACCTGATAACATTTTATGCAATGATATTTGTTACTATGAATTTTTATAAATTATAAGCGAAATAATTAATTATTGAAAAATGTTGTGTTACACTAATAATGTAGCTTAGTTGTTCATTTTTGTTCAAAATGAGATACTCCAAATAGAATTTTGAATTAATGAACCTACCAAAAAATAGGAAAATACTATCAAACAAGAAATTGACCACCATCCCCCAAAAAATAGGAAAATACTATCAAACAAGACATTGACCACCATCGAACATGGTCACGCATACACAAGGCTTGCCATTACCAAAACTGGATCTAGATCCACAATATATACCAACACCAACAATCTTCCTATAGCCAAAGTTGCTCAATTCCTTGAAATCAATGTCTACAATGAACATTGAGTATTAGAATAGTTTGCATGAATATTAAATAGGAACATGCAATCAAGCAAATTTAATATGATTTTAGTTTAAGCACTTGTAAGGTTGATGGTGAAATACATACTGAAGAAAACTATTAAGCACATATGATTGAATAAAAAAGTGGGTAGGAAAAAGAAATCATAAATTTCAGAAAGCCATATCAAATTGAGACATTGAGAATAGTAGCCATGCAAAATAGGAAAAACACTGAAAGCTTGCTTGCCTACTAAAAATTTCTTAAGCCTTCTGTAATGTGCATATCTTATTAAGAAATTAAAAATAAAAATAAAATGTTTCTCAATAGACTAGCTATAAAAATAAAAAAACAGTGATAATTGACTAAATAATAATTAACTAATATATACATATATATACTTCTTTATTGGCAAGATGTGTGTTTGAGATTTAAAAAAGTACGAGTAGAAGGAAAAAAAATAAACAACAAAAAAATCAAAATCAAATATAGAAAGTGCGAGAAATGAAATAAAAAAAAAACAAAAGCATCAACCCATCCTTTTATGCAAAAAGAGAAAAGCGCACGAATTGAAATTTAGAAAGAAGGGAAGAGAGAGCAGGGATTTTCTCAACTATTGTAGAGGAAGTGGAAGTAGATGCGGGAAAAATCTTTAGCCGTTGAACGGAGTTGGGGAATTGAATTTCTATATATATATATATACATATTGAGTCTTATCTAGTCTGCTATGCTTTGAGTTTGGGTTTGTCTGTGTCTAGGTCGAGTTTGAGTTGGTCGATCATGTTATATATGTGTGGGTATGGGGCAGTGGAGTTTTTTAACATTTTTTTGGGGCTCATTAATTATCTCCCAGAAATGGTATGAACATATATTTGGGCTCGTCGATTATCTCTCTAAGAATGGTATTGGTGTAACCCAACCCAAAAGGCCTACACTTTACACTTTACACGCGGAAGGAAAATGTATACGTGGAAAATAAAAATCTTAACTCTGTTTGTCCGTGGGATTTTTATGTGAGTTGGTAGCTGGAGAGTTAATGCCTGCAGTAAATATATGTACTTCGTCTCAAGACTGCTCCCGCTTGCCCTTCACGCCTTAACCCTTGTTCATTATGGCATGTTCTGGATTGTTCATTCATTATTTCCACTCTGAGGTTATCTGTTCTGGTCGAGGGTTTCTCGGTTTCTTCTGTAGAATGCTATATACTCTGCTCTGTTGGTATGTGCAACTCTTTGTGTGGGAAAACTCGGCCCCTCCTCTATTCAACCTGCTGCAATTTGAATGGAAATGGCATTTGGTTTTGATGGCTATTCAGCTCGCATTCGTGGTTTGACCTCGGTGAGTATTTATGTTCTTTCCTTCCTTACATGCACGGATTTCTTAAGTTATTTGTTAAGCACTTGTTTCTGGTAGTTATATCTTGCTGTCTGTGTGTATCTCGTGGTTCTTGGTCGAGGTTTTCTAACCGTTTCTGGAACTCACTGTGGTTTTGCTGTGTTTTCTTGGAACCTTGTTGTCTCTGGTTCGAATCTAGTTGGGTATTATCTGCTTGCTGTTGGTTGGGTCTCTGACAGTGCGGCACTGTATTTGCCTTCGAGCACAGGACTTTTGGGGTGTGCGTCCTTCATTTGGAATAGGTAAATACTCCTGTCCCTGTTTCAATATTGCTCGGCTTCTCTTTCTGGAACTAACCCACTTTGTCCCTCTGGTCTACAGTCACCCAAATTCTTCAGTATGTCACACGGTTGTATTCGGCTTCACTCTCCCAGGTAATTTCACTGTATTTCTAATTCTCCAAAGGCATTCACACTTTTTCTTCGAATTCCCCTCACTGCTTTCGTTGTAATGTAGATGGGTTGATGTTTGCAGGTCACTGTTGGCAACCTGGGTAGTGTATCCTCCAGTATTTAGCTTGTACAGTCGCTTATTTTCTTGGGTAGGCCTCAATCCCAAACGTCTGGTTGTAGTTTTGCTTAATGTTAAGGTTTTGTGATCTTGCTCAGGTCCTTCGGTCACTGTATGAGTTTAACTTGGTTGTATTTCTTTCGTTTGCTCCTGTATTAAGTTTTACAAGAGATGGGAGTCGTTGTCGGTCAGTTTTGTCAAACCCTAGTTCAGGGTTTTCTGGTTTATAAAGTTTTTCCGACTATATGTTGTACTTTACACTATGTATGGTAGCAAACTTTGTTTTTTCAATGGAGTCATTCTGGCTTTAACAATAGTCACTGTATTTGTGGTCCTTTGACTTTATAAAATGAAATTTATGAAAGGAAAAGAAAATATACAGCGTCCTTACCTCTTTCCATTTGTATTCCGCCTCTGTTCTGTGATTTCTCTTTATGACTTTGAACACTAGAAATGGTTGACTCTTGTACGCAATTTCTTCACCTTTGATTTCTGGGTGTTATATGCCAAGATTCCTATTCGACTGTGTGCGAAAAAAATGTTAAATAAATGTATGGTTGTCTGTCATTTGCGACTGTAGATTAATGAAACTTCATCCGGTTATTTAATATTTGACTGTGATTCATATTTGAATGCTTGCAACAAAAATGTGATAAATATTATTTGTATTGTAGTTTATCAGGCCGTAAAGAAAAAAATTTCATTTAGGCAAATATTAATAAAGATGATAGAGATGGACAAATAACTTTCTTTTTTGAATGCTTCTGACTGTCTCTATTTCTCTTCTCCTATCATTCAACTGAACCCTCTCCTCTTACATTTGATTTGTTTATATTTCTCTATTTTCAGTTGATCTTTACATTTAATCCAACTGATATAGAATATGGTTACATAAATACTATTTTTGTTAATAATTATAATCACTTGGCACTTCAAGGCTTGGAGGAACAGTTGGTTCTTATTTCCCTAATTTAACAGACCATTCCTTAACTAATAACTAAGCTACAATAATTCTAACTGAAGTAAAAAGATATGTCTAAATTCACTGACTCTGTAAAACAAACTAAAATAAAGATTATTACAGTAATAATTTAAACAATCCAATCGATCAATATCCTTTGAACCTGGTTGGAATTTTGCCCAATTGCGGTGAGTTGGATGCTCCTGCATCAGGCTCTCGGGATGAAAAGAGATCATGACTCCAGTTCATGAGCTCCTCGACTGACGTTCCTATTTGTCCAATCTGCCTGGCGTCAAGCCATGAGATGTCCTCAATTGGACGGTTCTTCGACTTTACGAGGTACTGAAAATAATTTTTCCGTCGAGTACGTCTAACTACCTGAGTTTCGAGGATGCCTTTGATCTCAGGGGGTTGGACATAAGGCATCTGTCTTTTCCAAGTTTCTCCGTCTTCCTGGGTGTTCCGCGTGGATTGTCCGGGTCCCTCTTTCTTTTCCTCCATCAGATCACCTGTATACGGAAACAGATCTGCCACATTGAAGATAGGTGAAATGCCTATTCCAGGTGGTAGTTGTATTTCGTAGGCATTTGCCGAAAATTTTCGCAAGATCTTACAAGGTCCTATCTTTTTGTACTTTAGTTTCTTGTACATACCCTTAGGGAAACGTTCCTTACGCAAGTGTACCAGGACTTCGTCCCCCACCTCAAAATGAACTTCTCTTCTCTTTAGATCTGCATGTTGTTTATATTATGAGTTGTTGTCCTGTAATTTTGCTTTCACCTCTTCGTGTAAATCCCTCATTGCATTAGCAAAATCTTCTCCACCCGCACTCCGTCGTTCCTGTAAACCAAGATCTCTAAGTTCATGCACTCCACGAGGGTGCATGCCATATAGGATCTGAAAGGAACTGAGACCCGTGCTATGATTTGGCGAATGGTTGTAAGCAAACTCTGCTTGCGCTAGCACTCTATCCCACATACGTGAATTCTCCCCGACTAAGTTTCGTAACAGGTTTCCCAAACTTCTATTCACAACCTCTGCCTGCCTGTCGGTTTGCGGGTGATAATCAGAACTGTAGCTTAATTGGGTGTTCATTTTTTTCCATAAGGTACGCCAAAAATGTCACGTGAACTTCACGTCCATGTCCGATAGGATGGTTGTTGGTAACCGGTGTAACCTGACAATCTCATTAAAAAACAAGTGGGCCACGTGAGTGGCGTCACTAGTTTTCCGACAAGGTATGAAATGTGCCATTTTTGAGAAACGATCCACCACTACCATCACTGAATCATAACCTTTCTGTGTTTTTGGCAGTCCCAAAACAAAATCTAGGCTAACCGAATCCCAAGGTCTGCCTAGAACAGGTAATGGCGTATATAATCACATGTTCTGGCTGTGTCCCTTCGCTAATTGACACACCTTACACTTCATCACAAAACGTTGTACGTCTCGTCGCATTCTTGGCCAAAAATAGAAATGACTAAGTTTCTCCAAGGTTTTATCTATACCGAAGTGTCCAGCCAAACCCACGCTGTGTTTTTTGCGAATAATGTTCTCCCTCATGGAACAGTTGGGGATACACAATTGTCCTCCCTTAAATAGCAATTTTTCCTGTATATTGTAATCTAACCAAGGACTATTACCCCTTATCAAAGGGTTCTGGCACTCCTCATAGGCTTCTCTGAAATCTGTATCTGTTTTGTAAAGATCTCGTAAATGTTCAAAACCCAAAACCTGTACATAACTCTCCTCCAAAAGTAGAGCTTTTCTACTTAATGCGTCGACCACCTTGTTTGCTTGTCCACTAATATGTTTCAGCACAAAATTAAAACTCTGTAAGTACTCCACCCATTTGGTATGTTTATGATTGAGTTTGTGTTGCTGCATTACATATTGCAATGCAGAATTGTCTGAAAATAGCATGAACTCGTTCCCTAACAAATAATGCCTCCAGTGTCTTAAAGCCTGTACCACTGCGACAAATTCTTTGTCATATGAGGAGTACTTCTTCCTACTCTCATTCATCTTTTCACTGAAAAATGCTACAGGCCTGTCCTCCTGACTGAGTACAGCCCCGATCGCTGCTCCGCTAGCATCACAACGTAACTGAAATAATTTCTGAAAATCCCGTAGCCTGAGAATCGGTCTTTCCGTAATCTTCCTTTTCAATAGTTGAAAACTTTTTTCTTCTGCTTCTATCCATCGAAAAGGTTGGCTGGCCTTTTTCATGGTCTCTAACATAGGAGCACAAATTCCGCTAAAATTCTTAGTAAACTTTCTCTAGAAACTTGCCAATCCATGGAAACTACGTACCTCAAATAAATTTTTTGGTGACGGCCAATTTACTATTGCTGTTATCTTTTCCGGATCCATTTTTAATTCGTTTTCTGCTGTCACAAATCCCAAATAAATTAATTCTCTTTGCAGAAACGTACATTTCTTTAAATTTATTAATAACTTGTTCTGCTGTAGTTTTTCCAACACTTTGCACACATGCCAGAAGTGTTCTTCTTTCATCTTGCTGAAAATAACGATGTCATCTAAATAAACTATTACAAATTCCCCAATATACTCCTTCAACATCTCATTCATGAGCCTCATGAATGTGTTGGGTGCATTGCTCAACTCGAATGGCATAACCAGCCATTCATATAATCCCTCATTTGTTTTAAAAGTTGTCTTCCACTCGTCTCTTTCTCGTATCCGAATCTGGTGATATCCGCTTTTTAAGTCTATTTTTGAGAAGTAAGCTGCCCACTTAAAAAGTCCATCATATCATCCATACGCGGTAACGAAAATCTGTACCGGATGTTGATTTTATTGATGGCCCTAGAATCGGTGCACATCCACCACTCTCCTCCCTTCTTGGGGGCGAGGACTATTGGCGCAGCACATGCGCTCAAACTTTCTCTGATTAAACCTTTGTCCAATAGTTCTTGCACCTGGTTCCTGATTTCCTCATTATCCTTGGGGCTCATTGGATAGGCTGCTTTATTTGGTAAGTTGGCTCCGGGTATAAAGTTAATATGGTGGCTGATACTCCGCTTGGGGGGTAACTTGTCTGGCAAGTCGTCCACTACAATATCTGCAAATTCTTCCAACATTCGCTGTATTTCCACGAGTAAATCTGTTATCTCTGTATGTAAGAGGACTGTCCTTGTCTTTTTGACTACAGCATAACTTATTTCACTATTCTCAACCTGTTTTAAAAACTATTTTCCGCTCATTAGCAATGCTTTGGTTTCGTTTGCTTCAGCTGTTTCCTTCTCTTCTCTGATAGGCACAAGGGCATGCCTGACCCCATCTTTCTCGAACTTATAATAGTTCATCACTCTATCGTGTGTCACCTTCCTATCATATTGCCATGGCCTGCCCAGTAATATGTGACATACGTCCATCGGCATGATGTCACAAATAATTTTATCCTTATATCGACCTATTTGAAATTCAACCTCACTTTGCTCGTCCACCAGTAACTGGTGCCCCTTTTGTAACCATGAAACTCTATACGGACTGGGGTGTTTTAAATGCTTCAGCCCCAACTTTTCCACCATTTCCATGGATACCAAATTGTCCTTACTTCCACTGTCGATTATCATCTTACAACACTTACCATGTGATTTGCAAATTTTCCTGAACATAGCTTTCCACTGCGTCTGTTCGACACTCTCCTCAACTGGTTTCAGTAATACCTTATGTAGCAATAAGCTTCTCCCGTTTTAGGGGCATTCTCTGCCTCTTGAGGGGGTGCTGCTGTTTCCTCTGGTTGCGCCACATACGCGCCTCGCTGTCCAGCTGAATCTGTTTCTGGGCACTCAAACGAACGGTGCCCCCACTTGTGGCATCTATAGCATTGATAACCAGTTCCCCTTCCACGACAATTTCCTCAGCCGTGTTGGAACGATCTGCCACCTCTCATTCCATCTCCTTTTTTTGTTGTTCCCGAAGTCCTCGAACTACTGGCTTCCTTTCTGTTGCTGCCAGTCCGGCCCTTCCCATAGGATTGGCCTCTCCCTCTGGTAGACCCTCGTCCTCTCCGGGCATTTTGTCTTCGGTTAATTTTCTCCTCTGCTTTAATTGCGCTCTGGTATGCCTCCTCAGTATTATTTGGAGACAAAATACTTATTTCATCCAAAATATCCATCCTCAGTCCATTAACATATCTAGATGTCCTTTTTGCCGTATCCTCTGTATATCCGGCTCACAAATTCACTCGGTAGAATTCCTCTGTATACTCTTTCACAGTCAGTCCCCTCTGTCTCAAGTTCTGTACCTGTCTATGTAACGCGATTTGATAATCCCTTGGCAGAAATATGCCCTTCAATTTAGCGACCATCCTTGTCCAAGTTTTAATTGGCGTTTTGTTCAACCTCTTCCTCTCATTATGGACACTATCCCACCACAGAGCTGCGTGTCCTTTTAGCTTTGTTGCTGCAAATTTGACTCTACAGTCTTCACTAACTTCCTCGCATTCAAAATACTTGTCCATCTCACTAATCCAATCTAACACAACATCAATAGACAAACTACCATCGTATGTCGGGAGTTCTGGTTTTGGTCTGCTGTTCGACAATAAGATAGACTTCAGTAATTTCACTTCTGCTGATTCACCTTCAGGTCCATCTGCTGCCACTTATACTTCTTCTTCACTCACATCGCCCATTGCTGGATCTCTTCTCCTGTGCGCCTCTACTACTTCCAAACGAGAAGTAAGAACTCTGATTTCTTCTCGTAATGCCTCATCTACCATTCTACGAGCACCTCGGCCTCGTCCTCGTCTACCTACATCCATTTTTTTCAAATCTCTTTAACTCAATGCTCTGATACCACTCTGGTGTAACCCATCCCAAAAGGCCTACACTTTACCCTTTACACGCGGAAGGAAAATGTATACGTGGCAAATAAAAATCTTAACTGTGTTTGTCCGTGGGATTTTTATGTGAGTTGGCAGCTGGAGAGTTAATGCCTGCAGTAAATATCTGTACTCCGTCTCGAGACTGCTCCCGCTTGCCCTTCCCGCCTTAACCCTTGTTCATTATGGCATGTTCTAGATTGTTCATTCGTTATTTCCGCTCTGAGGTTATCTGTTCTGGTCGAGGGTTTTTGGGTTTCTTCTGTAGAATGCTATATACTCTGCTCTATTGGTATGTGCAACTCTTTGTACGGGAAAAACTCGGCCCCTCCTCTATTCAACTTGCTTGCAATTTTAATGGAAATGGCATTTGGTTTTGATGGCTATTCGGCTCGGTTCCGTGGTTTGACCTCAGTGAGAATTCGTATTCTGCCTCTGTTCTGTGATTGCTCTTTATGACTTCGAACACTGGAAATGGTTGACTCTTGTACGCAATTTCTTCACCTTTGATTTCTGGGTGTTATATGCCGATATTCCTATTCGACTGTGGGCGAAAACAATGTTAAATAAATGTATGGCTGTCTGTCATTTGTGACTGTAGATTACTGAGACTTCATCCGGTTGTTTAATATTTCACTGTGATTCATATTTGAATGCTTGCAACAACAATTTGATAAATATTATTTGTATGGTAGTTTATCAGGCCGTAAAGAAAAAAATTTCATTTGGGCAAATATTAATAAAGATGATATAGATGGACAAATAACTTTCCTTTTTGAATGCTTCTGACTGTATCTATTTCTCTTCTCTTATCATTCAACTGAACCCTCTCCTCTTACATTTGATTTATTTATATTCTCTATTTTCAGTTGATCTTTACAGTTAATCCAACTGATATAGAATATGGTTACAGAAATACTATTTTTGTTAATAATTATAATCACTTGGCACTTCAAGACTTGGAGGAACAGTTGGTTCTTATTTCCCTAATTTAACGGACCATTCCTTAACTAATAACTGAGCTACAATAATTCTAACTGAAGTAAAAAGAGATGTCTAAATTCACTGACTCTGTAAAACAAACTAAAAGAAAAATTATTACAGTAAAAATTTAAACAATCCAATCGACCAATAGCCTTTGAACCTGGTTGGAATTTTGCCCAATTACGGTGAGCTGGATGCTCCTGCATCAGGTATGAACGTAAATTTCCTTGTAACTTGTTTGGTGCTATTCGAATGAATTAAAGGATGATGTTGCGGGGAAATGAATGAAAAAATGAAAGAGGTGGTTGACATTGCTGTTGTTCAAAGTCAAAACCTACCTCGCTGAAGAGGTATGTAGAGATGACTTTTCTTTAGCCATTTTTATATTGAATTTAAGGCTCTGCTTCCTCAATAATTTCTATCAAATTTAATTTTTCCTTCATTGCCCCAATTTATCCCTTGTGAATTCAAGCACGACTAGGACTGGGTTTTTAAATGACTTCTCATAGCTTCGTATTTGGTTTTCCTCTATAACCTCTTTTTTTTTTAATTAGTTTAACCCATGGTTGTTGTGTATTGTGTTCTTTCTTGGTTGGGTTTTTGTTTTTTCTCTACTCACTTGTTGTGTATTGAGCCATTTTTATATTGAATTTAAGGCTCTGCTTCCTCAATAATTTCTATCAAATTTAATTTTTCCTTCATTTCCCCAATTTATCCCTTGCGAATTCAAGCACGACTGGGACTGGATTTTTAAATGACTTCTCATAGCTTTGTATTTGGTTTTCCACTATAACCTTCTTTTTTTTATTAGTTTAACCCATGGTTGTTGTGTATTTCGTTCCTTGTTTGCTTGGTTTTTGTTTTTCTCTACTAACTTGTTGTGTATTGAGACCACGATGAAAAACGCAGACTGCAGAACCCCAACTTTATATTTCTGAAACCGTCGAAACTCCGGTCCCTCCATCCCATCTCCATGATGCCCGATCCATGCAACACAAAGATCCCGTGGAACTGCAGTATTCGAACCCGTGCTTGATGGAAACGAAATTGTCGAATGGTTTCTCTATGTTGCAGTGCTAGTTGGGCTCATAGTCTGCAAAAAACATGACCATCGTATGAAAGGCCTCGAGATTCCATGCGAGACTGGACATCACGAAATGTTGTAGCTACCATCGGCCGAATTCTCCCGTCCATTTCTGAATTGAGAGTTCATTATTTTTTGGTTTTTTTAAATTTCAATTCTCGCTTTTTTCCTTTTTGCAAAAGGATGGGTTGATGCTTTCGCTTTTTTTAAATTTCTATTCTCGTGCTTTCTATTTTTGAAAAAGATGTCATGTAGCTTTCTATTTTTGAAAAAATATGTCATGTAAATGTTTTTGCTTCCAGTTTCATGCTTTTTCCGTCCACGTTGGGCCGATTCTTTTGTTGTGAGGTCCACTTTTTCCCATCACTGATTCCTTTGTTACCATGCTTTTTCCAAAGGGAAATATTAAACGCACATCTTGCCAAAAGGACTCCTATTTATGTTTTGTTTTTATTTATTTATTTATTTGCAGTTTATAATTCAGTGTTAATTAATTTTTATTTTGGGATGTTTGTAGTAGTCCGTTGAAAGGCTTTATTTAAAATTGCAAAGCAATATATATTTAGAGTAAGTGTCTTGACAAATTTGCAAAACCTTTTTAAATAAGTTTTAAAAAGGGCAAGTGGAAAATTGTGTATGTGTGAATCTTTACAAAGAACAAGGCCCTCCTTGATTTAGAAGAATATAGGAATTAGTGTAGCCATATAAATGAAATGGCTAGCAAACTCAAATGAACATCAAAACACTCACCTGATATATTTCACATAGCCAAGGCAAAAAAAAATAATGATAAACATCTCAAAACTCATCATTGAATTTGTATTTAAAACTCATAATTAATTTGTGTCTTCCATAAAATTTTTCTATTTATTACTGGAGTAGGATTCTTGTCCATTTTACTTTTCTAGGAAACAACCATGGATAATTTCATACGAAACATCTTGTAAATATTGTAGAAGGCATGGGCACATTGAAGGCATGAATGAATATTATCTAGTGGCCAGATATTATCTCTTAATCATTATATATATTTTCTTTATATTAAATACTTTTAAAAAAATTTGTTGTTGTAATATTTGTCTACAAAGTAATTATTTCACATGATTGTTTGAAATTGTTGTAAAGTCAAGATGAATGCCTAGGTACTATGATTTGAATATTGTCGTGATAATTCAGATATCAATATATACAGGATAATGTAAGAAATAAAAATGTTTCCTCCCTCATTGGATATTCAATTTTCCCTTGAAATAACTATTTTTTTTTAAATTTGAACTTTGCTGGTTTTCCATGTCACTAGAGTCTAGGTTAGAATCTTACAATCATTGACACTGCCAATCCAAGTATCATAAAAAACTACTATGCACGCTAAAATGATATACAACAATAAATGTATTAGTGCATAAAATATAGACAACTTTTTATAATTTTTACAACAACCCAACTTGGTTATATTATCAATCTATAACACAGGCGAGGGCTCTCTTACTAGGGATAATATCCATCATACATACACTAGTACATCAATACAAGGAAAAGATACATTGATAATCTAGATGATATGGAACTCAATCAAAACTACTTTTTCATGTCATGAACACAATATCGGTCCTTTGATTCCATTCTAGGGTCGATCCCGTATATATAAACCAACTCATTTAGGCCATTGAACTCGTTTCTCCAATCTTCCATCTAGTTAATCATAAGACCATATAAAACCAACGCATATGGACTTCATGCTCACTAGATGCTACTTAGTCATTCCAGAAGAAGGCATTTTTTAGTCTTCTTACCTGTTGTTGCTCCTTAGCTGCTTAGGGACTTCTTCCCACTATTTTCCTCTTGCACTGCTCCAATGAAGACAAACATAGGGCAAGAGGCAATCTTCCTATCATGGTAACACGTCCTTCTCCCACAATGAACTTGGGTTGTAGAAATTCTCTTCCCAGTTGGTCGAACCTTAATCACCTTTAATATATGCCTCATTTAGAAGACACTATAGTCCTTCAATGGTGCTACATTTAGGGCCAACTTGGTCCAATCTCATGCTACCATCCAATATTCCACATGTGTCCAATACCAAACTTTGCAACTTGGACATCTACATCGACTATGAAATCAACATCAATAAGAGGATACACGTACTTTTCTTTCTAATACATTGTTGGTCTTCTTCTACTGAAGATCTATGCTTCTTGACATCTATTTAGGGCACACCAATGTAAATTTAAATCATTACATTTCAAAGAGTTTACGTCCACTAACAGATTTCATTGGATGTGAAAGTCATCACTGTATTCTGCATTTCATAAATCTGTCAATTATCCCAAATCGATGAAATGTTTTGCATTTGTAAAGAGGAAAGTCCTAGGTGGTATGTAGTCTTCCCTGATCATTGACATAGAGTCTAGGGTTCTTGATTCAATCCTAAGGGAGAATAACCAATCTTCTTGAGCATATATGGGTAAGTACATAATTGTTGGATGCTTGTTATAGGAGATATTGTTGTTCCTACAAGACATTTACTATAGGAGACTATAATTCACTGAATGACCAAGAAAATCAAATTAGAATTGTATGGGATTTTTTATTTTATTTACTAAGATGTTTTAGATCCCAATTCCAAGTGGAATCCCTCAAAAATACCTAGCAGAAAATTACTAGTCTAAAATTTAGAATTTCGAGAAGTAATGAGCTAGTAAATATATCAAATGCCTAACTTAATCAAGTGAAAATGTAATGGGGTAATTTTTGTTATTAGCTAGAATATTTTTATTATCTTATGCAATTTTAATCAAATTGATTGAGACTCATTATCATGCTCTAAAACTAGTAGAAATTTATTGTTATTTGCCACAAAGGTCTTCCAGAAATCTAAATTTGGGAATAAAATAACCAATTCAAGCAATTCAATTATTACTATGACCATACAAAGATGTTACAAGGATGAAATGATTCTTTTGATCTTGAAAAATAAATTACTTCAAACATTTAACCCAATCTTACAACAAGAAATCATCAATATTAAATGCAGAAATAGAAAAAAAAAGAACAAAGGATACATGTGATTAATAGGTGAAAGGAAGAAAAGTAAATGATAAAAAAGGCTCTAAGGCTCCTGGGATGGCCAAGCCCAAGGAAACTCAAAGTCCTATGGAGGATAAGAAGACTCAGAAGCTGAACATGGTATCAATCTTCATTATTTAAATAAATACAATTACTTCCCTACAAGAAATAACAATGGAGCTCCAAAAATATCAGTTCTCTCCACAAGAAGGCTAATAAAAATCAACCCCTAGATTATTCCACAAAAATAAATAATATTAGCCACAAATATGAAATTATCCATAAACCTTCCTAATGAACATATTCAAGTTAAAAGAGAGGTTTAATGTGTTGAAGGATGGTCATATGGGCCTTAATTTATGTCTAATTTAGAGGCCCATCACCTGACCTAAGGCATGCTTGAGATAATAAATATTTGAAGCACTAGAAAACTACATGAGAAAAACCATGAAATTTTTCAGAAGAAGGATGTTGGATAGTAGAAATATTTAGCAGAGACAACAAGAAAAAAGGGATATTTAGTTAGAATGATAGATCCAAGAAATAGAAAAACTTAACATCAACAATCGAAGTAGAATTGATGATCCACTTATTGCAATCCAATAGTTTATACAACAGTTGGTCGACCAGAGTGAGTAACTAACTGCTCATGTCAACAAAGTTCAAGATAAAATGATAGTTCAATGGAATAAAAATATATCCACTATAATTTGAAAGGCTCACCAAGAATTTTCCTGCGAAAAGTAAGAGTGAGAACAACATTATATTACAGAGCCAAATATTTTTAATATTTTCCCAATATAACTTTCATCCACATGTAATCGTATATAAACTCAATAATTTCTAATTTGAGAATTGTGCTCCCAACAAGTAACTTAACCTCGAGAAAAATCTATTGATGAGAATCTACCAATGTTATTTATTATTTGCAGGGAATTGTTAATAAAGTGCAACAATTGAAACACCAATTACTAGTTGATCAATAATTGTTAGTGCACATATCACTAGCTGATAAGTTGTAATATTTGAAATACTTAAAAGCATTTGATACCTATGAAAGTATAGTTGTACGAAAATGGTCTATATGATAATTATATTCAAGTACTTACACCAACTACCTATCAAACAACATTCCCTGTGACTTCAACACCAACACATACAATAGTACAATCATCTCGGTCATCTATCTGACAACATAAATTTTCTTTGAGCCAAGCTTTTATGATGTGTTCTCTCTTCAGAAAAATGATATGACACTCATGAAATGAAGTTGAATGTTCCAATTTGTTGCCAAGGGAAGGGAAAAGAAGATGAATTCACATTTTAAATCCTGTAGATGTAATTCAACAAGTTCTAGTTTACCACAAAACTAGATCTGCTAATTAGCCAACCACCCTTCTGGAATAACTTTCATTTCCTTCTAGGCATTTACATTTTCTAATTTATGATGTATCAAATTTTGTAAAATTTTTGTAAGACTCCAAATCTTCCCTTCTTTGTCGCAAAGAAGGAATTAAGGGCAGGGGAGATGTTGGAGGGGCTAGTCGACTTAGTTGACCATCCCAAACAATTGTAGAATTGATATCATAAAGTCCATCAACTCTCTAGTTGAGTTAACAGTCTAAGTTAGATAGGTTAAATTTCTTTTCACAATTAAATTATTGTGACCATCTTGACATAATATATATATGGAAATGTATGCATCATTGTATATTTGTGATTGGCTTATGAAGAGAATATAATATAAAGTAACACTTTTTTGGTTCTCTTCTACATAGCTTCTCCTCTTCTATTCGTGTGTTCCTTACATTCGTGTGATTTTTTGTTTTGATTTGTACTAGTAACCAATAGTCATTGTCTACTACACTACAACAAGTATATATCAAATTTTTGGAATATTTTACTAAAATATAAAATATTGTAAAATTTTGGTGAATCTTTCAATGTATTGAAAAATCTTGTAAGATATTAGTGAATCATTCACTTAATTATAAAATATTGTAAATTATAGGTGAATCACTCAATGAGTCCTTAGATCAAGTTATTTTTTCCTTCTTGTGCATTAGTTTTCTAATAGAAAAAATAATTATCCAATTACTCCCCTTGAAAAAAGCCAACATCTTTAGGATTTGGTCGTTCATCACAATCTATAAATTTGTCAACTCCTTGGTGTGTAACTATAGTGTTCTGTTCTTCAGTCAAAACTGTAATAATTGTTCATCAATACACAATTTTTTGAAATTACAAAAAATGCGCAATGAGATTGGCTAAATGATAAAATATGTAATTAAAGGCTAATTTTCTATATGATAAAAAAATCTATTAAGACAAACTCACTATAAATTCACAATTTTGGAGTTCAACTTTTATTTAAGTGTTTATTAAAATAATTTACTAAAGCTTTATAAACCCTAAACCCTAGACCCTAACCCTTATACCACAAACCCTAAACCCTAAGCGCTAAAACCGAAGCATTCTATAACATTTGAAAAAACATTTTGTAACTTTTATTAAAGTGTTTATTAAAAGCATTTACCAAAGTGTCAAAAGCCCTAAACCCTAAACCCTACACCCCAAACCCTAACTCCTAAACTCTAAACCCTAGCCCTAAACCCTAATAATAAAAGCATTTACAAAAGTTTTATAAACCCTAAACATAAACCCTAAACCCTAAGAGTGATATAACATTTTAACAAGGGTTTTGTCAATTTTTTTGAAGTGTTTATTAAAGGTATTTACTAAACCACCCTTAAACCCTAAACCCTAAGAATTTCATAACATTTTAAACCGTGAACCTATACCTTGACCACTTTATAACATTTTAAAAAGTGTTTTGTAACTTTTTTTCAAGTGTTTATTAAAGGTATTTACTGAAGTGTTTTAAACCCTAGACCCTAATCCCTAAACCCCAAAATTTAAGCATTTTATAACATTTTAAAAAGTGTTCTATAAATTTTTAAAGTGTTTATTAAAATCATTTACTAATGTCTTATAAACCCTAAATCCTAAGAATTTTATAACCTTTTAAACCCCAAACCTCAAACACTAAACTCTAAACCCTAAGTATTTTATAACATTTTAACAAGTGTTTTGTTACCTTTTTTTAAGTGTTGATTAAAATAATTTATTGATGTTTTATAAACCCTAAACCCTAAACCCTAAGTATTTTATAACATTTTAAAGCCTAGACCCCAAACCCTAAGCATTTTATAACATTTTAACAAGCATTTTTTACCTTTTAAATCCCAAACATTAAACCCTAAACCCTCAATCCTAGTCATTTTATAACATTTGGAAAAGCATTTTGTAATTTTTTTTAAGTGTTTATTAAAAGCATTTACTAATGCATTATAAACCATAAACCATAAACCCTAAGCAATTTAAAACATTTTACCAATCTTTTTGTAGCTTTGATTTAAGTGTTTATTAAAAGAATTTATTAAAGTGTTATAAAACATAAACCCTAAACCCTAAAACCCAAATCCGAAACCACAAAACCTAAACCCTAAGCATTTTATAACCTTTTAAAAAGTGTTTTGCATCTATTATATAAGTGTATATTAAGAGAATTTACTAAAGTGTTATAAAACCTAAACCCTAAACCCTAAACCTTAAACCTTAAACCCGAAATCCTAAACCCTAAAAATTTTATAACATATAATAACGTGTTTTGTAACTCTTTTGAAGTGTTCATTAAAAGCACTTACTAAAGTGTTATAAAACCTAAACCCTAAACCCTAAACCCTCAAACCTAAACCCCAAACCCTAGACCATAAGCATTTTATAACATTTTAAAAAGTGTTTTGTAACTTTTATTTAAGTGTTTATTAAAATAATTTACTAAACTGTTATAAACCTTAGACCCTAAACGTTAAACCCCAAACCCTAAACCTTAAGAATTTTATAACATTTTAAAAATCATTGTTTAACATTTATTTGAGTTTTTATTAAAAGCATTTACTAAAGTTTTATAAACCTTAAACCCTAAAACCTACACCCAAAACCCAAAACCCGAAACCCTAAACCATAAACCCTAAGTGTTTCATAAAATTTTTAAAAGCATTTTGTAACTTTTATTTAAGTGTATATTAAAAAAGTTTACTAAATTGTTATAAACCCTAAGCCCTTGATACTAAACAATAAACCCTAAACCCTAAGCATTTTATAATCCCTAATCCTTAAGCCCCAAACCCTAAGCCATAAACCACAAATCCTAAGCA
>APFE031710045.1:15001-41505 GCA_000404065.3 Pinus taeda | reverse complement strand
AAGCTTCTTGAGCTTGCAGAAGTTGTTTTTCCATGTCAAGCAGTCTTTGGAGAATTATTTCCTTCTCTTCCTGCATAGCCAACAATTGTGCACGAAGTTGAACACTTTCCCTTTGATCCTTAAGGAGAATTTGCACCATGTCCTTCACCTTAATGAACTCTTCTTTCATGTCATCATTGAAGAGTTTCGTGAAGGAGGAAACTTCACTTGCAGAAGAAATTGACATTATGTAAATGGTCAATTAAACAAAAGAAACTTCCAAATAAGAGTTCTCAAAGCTTTCAATCAAATGACAAGCTTTAACCAAATGTCAAACAAAAAAACCCCCTTCTTATTCAAGCAACCATTTGCAACAAATAAAACAGTCAATCTCTTACACTGCTTTAACACCTTTTGCACAAACAAATGCTCAACCCGAGCTCTGATACCATCAGATCTGAAAATGGAATGTACTTGTTTAAGGGTGCAAGGTATCCATTTTCCATAATTTCAAATGTGAGTTATACACTCCAAGTGACCTCTAAAATGAGAAAACTTCTTATTTCTTATACAGAGATAGACTATAGGGGCATTCACTGGACATGTCACCTCTAAAGAGAGGATGAGTTCTAGAGGCTACCTCGCCCTCTACAGGCTCTGCCTAAAGAAATAACAAAGTAAACACTTAGAAGTCTTTGACATACACATACTTGAAGTTTGATGTCTTGCGGAATAAAACAAATAACTTTCTGCAGCTGAATAGATGATTATGTGTGTACGAAAGTTATGTATATTTGTTGTTTAACACTTTATATCAGTTTTGTTTAGCATGTCATCTTCAAAAAATAAAGACATCAAAATGATAAAGCAGTTCACCCCTTCTGGGCTACATCTGTTGGACCAAGCCTCTCCAATTAGGCTTGTCCTCTTGTATTAAAAATGCTACAAAGGCTAATACAAGAATATGAATGTCTCGAAAGACAAATTTGACTGTAAATACAAAATCAGAAGATAGGAATTAGATAAACATGCTCTTTCCCAAGCACTAAACAATGAAATTGTACCTTATACAGTACTTTCCCCAATTGGCCCTAGTGGCCGTTTAGACTTGCATGGAGAATTTCGAGATGAATATGACCTCAATTGGTTCTGAAACCTTTACCATTAGAATCAGAAGGTCAAAAATAGCAGACATAGGATTTTGAATCACCAAAAATGGATGAACATAGCCCCCAAACAACTCAAGCACTGAAATGGCTCTAGTGGCCTTGAAAGCTTCCCTGAAGCTAAATAGTGAGAAGAATGCCTCAACAAGAAGAATGAGCTGTAGAAATGGATTCAGAATGCTGAAAACCTTCAAGAATGACCTTTGTTCCACATTCAATGGCTGCAAACATCCCAATGCAGCTCCCAAACTGCTTTGGCCTTGGTGGCTCCTGGAAATTCCACGAGGCAAAAACACCTGAACATGACCTCAGATGGTTGTGAAACCTATGCCAATGGCTTCAAAAGGTCGAAGAGACCCAAAATAAAAAAAAAATTCGTCCAAAAAGGACTTTCCTAGCCAAAGTTATGGCCATTTACTCCCCACTGCCAGTTGCCCTTAAAAAACTCCAGTTAGACTTTTAGTTACGACCAGATTGGCGCTCCGCCAAAAACTCCGCCATCTCAACCACTAACTGTTAGTTACAAACTGCATGTGACCGAATTTATGTGGTGGTGGTTAGGCACCTTGGAGTTTGCGCCAAGCCTTTAGCTATATGGTTAATGAAACTGCGTGTTAACTAACCATTTAACCCGCATGTGAACTCAGTCAACATTAAACGGTGGCGGTTGGAATATTGCGCCGGCGGTTTGAACGGAGCCCATGGTTCCG
The DNA here is from genome assembly GCA_000404065.3 of Pinus taeda. Lineage (NCBI taxonomy): Eukaryota > Viridiplantae > Streptophyta > Pinopsida > Pinales > Pinaceae > Pinus > Pinus taeda. Next base: position 39,650 of record APFE031710045.1, on the reverse strand, counting down.
GGCGGGAGGTCACGTGTATGGGGGCTGGCCACTTAGGGGCTGGCCCCCTTTGGGCCCCGCCCATTCAACGTTAAAATCCATATGGAATTTCTGCCGCTATTCAAACAAGTTCCAACCATATGGTCTAACGGTAAGGCGTTGGAGTGTTATGACACACGTCGCGTGTTCAATCCTCCATTTGCCCACAGAATTTTGAAATGCGCCACATATATATGCTGATGTCACCTTGCCACGTGGAAGCCTCTGAGCCTGCCACATGGTGGCTTCTGATTGGCCTGCCCAAAAATAATATTCCCAAGAATATTCTGTGGAATATTCTATTTTAAATTTAAAAAAAAAAAATTCAAAAATTAAAAGTCATTGGGCGATTTTGTTTTTGGCATAACTTCTACATACGGAGACCGTTTTTCGAACCGTTTGCGGTGCCAGAATTAGGAGGATGAGATCTATCTAGTCATTCAGGTTCGAACCTGTTCTAAGCACTTTCATTTTTGACCATTTTACGACACTTGGTCCTGAGCTCCTGATCATTGGCTAAGCGGTCAACAGGCTCTATCTTCCTCATATGAACTCCATTTTGTACGAAACGAGTTGTGTTGGGATTGTTTTACTGAGATAGACGTAGTTGTTCAGGTTTCGAATGATTCTAAGCACTTTGATTTTTGAGCTAATTTTTGCCCCTAATCCAGATTTCAATCACTCCTTCCCACTAATAGGATTTTGGATTCACAAAAGCTGGTTATCTAATGGGAGTTGAATAATCTTCTCCTTCCCAAATTCTATCAATTTATTTACTTGGAGAAATCTTCATGATAACCACTTAGGTTCACTGACATGCCTTGCCTTGCAAATGGCTTGGCACTTCAACCAATGTTCTCCTTTTGCTGCTGACCTAATCCAACACTTGTTGGCTGCTTGTTGATTACCCTGTTGTACCAAAGTGATCCCTTGGTGCTTGGAAAGTTGACTGGTGGCCTTCCCACTGAGAATCTTGTTCCTCTTTTGCAACATATGCATTCGATGCAAGTTTCTCCTCGGGAACCACTTTTCCAAGTCAAGCCAATCTGAGTGAACTACAATAATGAGTTCCAATATAAGTAATTATAAGAAAAGAAATGACCATTATTTTACCCCAACGGTTCCAAATTCCACATCTGGAAGAATGCATTCGCCATCTCTTTCGCTTCTTAGCATCAACATATCAAATCACGTTGTAGACCATTTGATATTTTACAAGGGCTGAATTTTATTTTGTTTATTTTATTTTTATTTTTAATTATTTTATTTTATTTTTATTTTTATTTTTAGTTTTTTATTTTTTTTTTTTTTTAATTTTAATTTTAATTTTAATTTTTATTTATATATATATATATATATATATATATAAATATATATATATATATTATTTTTATTTTTGATTTTTGATTTGATTTGATTATTTATTTATTTAATTAATTTTTAATTTTAATTTTAATTTAATTTTTTATTTTTTATTTTTTTATTTTTAATTTTTATTATTTATTTATTTTATTTATTTATTTTTATTTATTTTTATTTTATTTATTTATTTATTTATTTATTATTTATTTTTATTTTTTTTTTATTTTTTTTCGCATTTTTGTCCACTTTCGCTTCTTGATTCCATCATCCTCTAGTATTAACTTACTGCTCATGTCATGATTTGAGAATGAGTGCTAATCATGAGCCTCTTGCTCAAGCTTGGACCTTCCAAAATCCTGCGACATCTTTTCACAAGAAACACCTTTCAAGATTAATGGTGTTTGAAAAACACTCATGCAAGAACATAACTTGACGACCTCTTATTTTTGCTTCTTCAAAGCAACATATGTCACATCATGTGAACATATCCATGTACTCTTACATATTTTTATACACCAAGATGTTATAGAACATCGACCAAACACAAGTCGATAAAACATGCTTATACAAACAACTGACTTTCAAATAAAGAAAAAACATATACAACAATTTGACGATTTACAATAAGAATTCCACATTCTCATGAAACAATTTGTCACATCTCCCTCTCATCTTTGGAGATGAAATCAACTCTTCAAAGTCGTTAAAACATACATGTAACAATCAATCGGCCACACAAGCTAACACTCATGCATGTTCAAGCACAATGAAACTATAAAAAAATCCACTGTTCACACACACAAACTCTCATGCATGTATCACAATTCTGAACTCCCTATCACAAGTACAATCACTAGTACAAGAATCCCAATGGTATGTACGAGTACTTAAAGAGCTGAAATGACCAAATTTTTTGTAATAAAGTGAGTCAACATACTCCAGTTTCAAACATCTTCCTGGTGTAAACATGCAAGTTAAAAAATGCAACATGCATGCAAATTTGTATTTTCAAATTGCCATCTTTGCTGCATAAAGTGAGTCAACATAACTCTACTTTTCCATCATCTTGCTTCATGCAATATGCAGCCTACATTCAGGAGAAAATAAATACATCCAAATAACAAGGAAATGCACCAATAATTAAATGCATCCCTAAGGCAAGATTTGCATCAATTATCAAAAGAAATGCAAGGCCTTATTTGGTTAAGAAATCTAACCATCTCTTTCCAAACCATTTCAATGGCGCTTCTTTCAACTGCACTTCATCATGTGTATCCTCTTGACCCACATCAATTATGGAATCCTCTTTTCCATCTTTGTCAAAATCTCTCTCCACCTTCTTCAACTGTCATGGATGACTTGTTGGATGCAAAGTCCAACACTTGTCTACAAGATGACCCTGCTTATGGCAATGAGTACAAAATAATTGCATCTTATTTTCAACATAGCCTCCATTATCCAATGGACCTTTGGCTTTTTGTCTCCTTTGTTTTGAAAGTTTCCTGTGTATGGCTATCCTCTTCTAACACCTCGAAACAATATGGTTATTGAACCACAAAATGAACATGTAAAATCTCTCCAAATCTTATGTGAAGATTTACCATGTTTATCATAATCAAAATAAAATTGTTTAAAGGAAGATTTATACCTTGCACATTCACCTTTGTTTCCTTCTTGAGGAGTTGAATTTGATGAGGTAGTGGCTCTATTCGGAATACCAACAATGGTTTCATTGATCTTAGAGATTTCAACATCCTCTTGTTTGACATTTCCACTAGTTGCATGCTTATGAGCATCTTCTTGCAAAGTGGGTATAAATTTTTTGCATTCCTCATGAACACAAACTTCAAAAGCTTGAGGTAATGAAATTGTAATGAATGTCCTTCTTGGAGCACCTTATATGGCTCCTTGGCTTTGGAGCATTCTCTATCATGTTGTCCATAACCAAGACCCAAATACATATGCCTTTCCTCAACAACAATTGGATCAACTATGCCTTGTGCATGTTTTCCTAACCCTTTAGCTTCATAACCCATATTCATCAATAATTTGGACCTTATTCCTCTAGTGCATCTTTCAAAGGCACCAAAACATTCATTTTGAGTGGAAATTGAAGGTAGACTTGAATTGCATACCTCATTCTCATACACATACTTGACTAGGGTTTCCTTGGTATCATGGAGTTGAATCTCCATCCCATGCATATTTTCAAGAAGCTCTTGCTTCTCCTCCTTCATGGCCATCAACTGCTATAGAAGTATAGTGTTCTCCTTCCTATATTCATATAGCTCTTGCAACATATATCTCATGATGATAAGCTCTTGTAACATCTCTTCATCAAAGAATCTTGCTAAAGAAGAGGGATTAGAAACATCACTTGTTGAAGTTTCCATCACACTTGTAATGCATCAAAAAGCTTGACAAATATGCAACCATTAAAACCCTACTTGCACAAAACTCAATCAATCAAGCAAATAACCTTTTATTTGATACCAACTTGATATGTTATTGAATGTTAGTTTTGTTGTGTTAATTTCAACTTCGAATTTATACAAATGCTTGTCAATAGCTTCAAGTGCATGGTTCTCTTATGGTGTTTGTGAATCAAAACAGGTAAATTCATATCAAGATTTATGTTAGAATCATGAGCAGAATAGCATGAAAGATGAGCGCTGAACAAAAACACGTAAATGTACAACAAACCATCAAGCAGAACACTTAACACATTGGTTTGATAAAGGAGTTCACCCCTCCTGGGCTACATCTCCTTGGTCCAGCTTCCGTGGCTTGGGCCTCTATATTTGATCAAAATGGAAAACATTACAGTTTACAATGCTTTGCAACTCCTGAAATCTACTTCAATGGACTCAGAGCATCAAAATAAGCTAGGAACACCTTTTTCCTGAGCTCCATTTGGTCGAATTTTGCTCCAGTGAATACCAAAACTACTTTCTCCTAGAAAACCTCCACTAAAACTGGAGGAATCTCCAGTTAACTCCACTAAACTAGAGTTCAAGTCAAATTTGGGGGTCCGCTAAATATTACGCCTAATTAAACTCCACTTAACTATTATTGAATGTTAGTTTTGATGTGCTAATTTCAACTTCAGATTTATAAACAAATGCTTGTCAATAGCTTCAAGTGCATGGTTCTGTTACGGTGTTTGTGAATCAAAACAGGTAAATTTATATAAATTCTTATGTTAGAATCATGTGCAGAATAACATGAAAGACAAGTGGTGAACAACAACAAGTAAATGTACAAAAAACCATCAAGAAGAACACTTAACACAATGTTTTGATAAAGGATTTCTCCCCTCCTGGGCTACATTTCCTTGGTCCAACTTCCATGGCTTGGGCCTCTATATTTGCTCAAAATGGAAAAACATTATAGTTTACAATGCTCTATAGCTCCTAAATTCTACTTCAATGGACTCAAAGCATAAAAATCAACTAGGAACACCTTTTGTTGAGCTCCATTTGGTCGAATTTTGCTCCAGTTATGACCAAAACTGCTTTCTCCTAGAAAACCTCCACTAAAACTGGAGGAATCTCCAGTTAACTTCACTAAACTGGAGTTCACGCCAAATATTTGGGGTCCGCTAAATATTTTGCTGAATTAAACTATGCTTAACTGTGTGTTTAATTAAATATTAAACATATTTAATTAAAGCACTAATCATGCTTAACGAAATTACCGTGCAGTTTTCATAACCGTTGACCTGGTGGTTTTCAGGATAGCGGACACATGTTGTCGACTTTAATACACGCAGTTATGTGGAGCAGTTAGCCTTAACACTAATGGTCTCCACGATGGTGGATATATGTGATGGTTAGCCATCGGTTAATGCTAGTCTGCCGATTGGTATGTGTTGGCCATTCTATAAATTGTGACTACCAAAGCGTTCACATGTGAGGGTTGGACCGTGAGCAGGCCCTCCTAACCCCGAAACTTAACCACGTTTAACAACAAATATGCGATGTGAACATAACTTGTTAAGAAAGAAGTCATTGGTGCAACGATATGTTGCTTGTTCTGTGTAAAGGAGGTCGCGTGGTCGAACCCTGATGCCTTCATAAAAATTTTACACTGTGCTATAACTCGCCCTTTGGTTGGAGGGACACATGGTAGCCTTCGGGCTTGCCACTTGTCCCCTCCTCATTGGTCCAATATGAACAATAAAAGCATGCCAATGCACCAAACCTGTAAACCAACCACAGGATGCTACTTTTCATAACCTGATTGAGCATTGACCAATGTTGACCCTGCCCAGTCACCTGTGACGTCAGTAGTACGGACTGTTGACTAGGCATTGACTGTACCTTTTTTTTCAAAACTTTCTTCTATTTGGCAAAGCAGTCAGTGGGCTCTATCTTCCTCATATGAACTCCATTTTGAACGAAATGAGTTGCGTTGGGATCATTTTCCTGAGATAGATGCGGTCATTTAGGTTTCGAATGATTCTGAGAACTTTTATTTTTGAGCTAATTTTTGCCCCTAATCTAGATTCCAATCACTCCTTCCCACTGATAATATTTTGGACCCACAAAATCTGGTTATCTGATGAGAGTTGAATACTCTTCTCCTTCCCATGTTCTATCAATTGGTTTCACTTGGAGAAATCTCCATGATAACCACTTAGGTTCACTGACATGCCTTGCCTTGCAAATGGCTTACACTTCAACCAATGTTCTCCTTTTGCTGCTAAGCCAATCCAACACTTGTTGGCTACTTAATGATTACCCTGTTGTACCAAAGTGATCCCTCGGTGCTTGGAAAGCTGACTGATGGCCTTCCCACTAAGAATCATGTTCCTCCTTTGCAACACATGCATTCGATGCAAGCTTCTCCTTGGAAACCACTTTTCTAAGTTAAGCCCATCTGAGTGAACTAAATCAATGAGTTCCAATATCAGTAATAATAAGAAAATAAATGACCATTCTTTTACCTCCACAGTTCCAAATTCCACATTTGGAAGAATGCATTTGCCATCTCTTTTGCTTCTTGGTGTCAACATATCAAGTCGCATTGTAGACCATTTGATATTTTACAAGGGATGCAAATGCTTATGGCATTTTTGTCCACTTTCGCTTCTTGATTCCATCATCCTCCAGTATTAGCATGCTGCTCATGTCATGATTTGAGAATGAAGGCTAATCATGAGCCACTTGCTCAAGCTTACACCTTCCAAAATCCTGTGACATCTTGTCACAAGAAACACCTTTCAAGATTAATGGTGTTTGCAAAACACTCATGCAAGAATATAACTTGATGACCTCTTCTTTTTGCTTCTTCAAAGAAAAAAATGTCACATCATGTGAACATCGCTATGTACTCTTACGTCTTTTTATACACCAAGATGTTATAAAACATCAACTAAACACAAGTTGACAAAACATGCTTCTACAAACAACTGACTTTCAAGTCAAGTAAAAACATGTACGACAACTTTACGATTTACAACAAGAATTCCACATTCTCATGAAACAATTCATCACATATCCCTTTCAACTTTGGAGACAAAATCAACTCTTCCAAGTCGATATAACATACATGTAACAATCAATCGACCACACAAGCCAACACATATGCATGTTCAAGCACAATGAAACTATAAAAAATTCCATTGTTCACACACACAAACTCTCATGCATGTATAACAATTCTAAACTCTCTCTCACAAGTACAATCACCAGTACAAGAAACCCAATGGTATGTACGAGTACTTAAAGAGCTGAAATGACCAAATTTTCTGTAATAAAGTGAGTCAACATACTCCACTTTCAAACACCTTCCTAGCATAAACATGCAAGTTAAAAAATGCAACATGCATGCAAATTTGTATTTGTAAATTGCCATCTTTGTCGCATCTAAGTGAGTCAACATAACTCTAGTTTTCCATTGTCTTGCTTCATGCAATCTACAACATACTTTTAGGAGAAAATAAATACATCCAAATAACAAGAAAATGCATCAATAAGGAAACGCATCCCTAAGGCAAGATTTGCATCAATTATCAAAAGAAACGCAAGGCCTTATTTGGTTAGGAAATCTAACCATCTCTTTCCAAACCATTTCAATGGCACTTCTTTCATCTGCACTTCATCATGTGTATCTTCTTGACCCACAACAATTATGGAATCCTCTTTTCCATCTTTGTCAAAATATCTCTCCAGCTTCTTCAACTATCGTGGATGACTTCTTGGATGCAAAGTCCAACACTTGTCTACAAGATGACCCTGCTTATGGCAAGGAGTACAAAATAATTGCATCTTATTTTCAACATAGCCTCCATTATCCAATGGACCTTTGGATTTTTGTCTCTTTTGCTTTGATAGTTTCTTGTGTATGGCTATCCTCTTCGAATACCTCGAAACAATATGGTTATTCAAACTACAAAATGAACATGTAAAATCTCTCCAAATCTTATGTGAATATTTACCATGTTTATCATAATCAAATGAAATTTGATTAAAGGTAGATTTATACCTTGCACATCCACCTTTGTTTCCTTCTTGAGGAAGTGAATTTGATGAGGTAGTGGCTCTCTTTGGAATACCAATTGACCTTAGAGCTTTCAACATCCTCTTGTTTTACATTTCCACTAGTTGCATACTTATGAGCATCTTCTTGCAAAGTGGGTATAAAACTTTTGCATTCCTCATGAACACAAACTTCAAAAGCTTGAGGTAATGAACATGTAATGAAAGTCCTTCTTGGAACACCTTCATATGCCTCCTTGGCTTTGGAGCATTCTCCATCATGTTGTCCATAATCAAGACCAAAATACCTAGGCCTTTGCTCAACAACAATTGGCTCAACTATGCCTTATGCATGTTTGCCTAACCCTTTACCTTCATAGCCCATATTCATCAATAATTTGAACCCTATTCCTCTAGTCTGTCTTTCAAAAGCACCAAAACATTAATTTTGAGAGAAATTTGAAGATAAACTTGAATTTCATACATCATTTTCATGCACATACTTGACTAGGGTTTCCTTGGCATCATGGAGTTGAATCTCCATCTCATGCATCTTTTCAAGAAGATCTTGCTTCTCCTCCTTCATGGCCATCAACTGCTCTTGAACTATAGTGTTAACCTTCCTATCTTCATACAGCTCTTGCACCATATCTCTCATGATGATAAGGTCTTGCAACATCTCTTCATCAAAGAATCTACCTAACGAAGAGGGATTAGAAACATCACTTGTTGAAGATGCCATCACACTTGTAATGCATCAAAAAGCTTCACAAATCTGCAACCATCAAAACCCTACTTGTAAAAAACTCAAGCAATCAAGAAAATAACCTTTGCTTTGAGTGTTAGTTTTGCTGTGCTAATTTCAACTTCAGATTTATAAACAAATGCTTATCAATAGCTTCAAGTGAATTGTTCTCTTATGGTATTTTTGAATCAAAACATGTAAATTCATATCAAATTTTATGTTAGAATCATGAGAAGAATAGCATGAAAGACAAGTGTTGAACATAAGCAAGTAAATTTACAACAAACCATCAAGAAGAACACTTAACACAATGTTTTCATAAAGGAGTTCACCCCTCCTGGGCTACATCTCCTTGGTCCAGCTTTAATGGCTTGGGCCTCTGTATTTTCTCAAAATAGAAAATATTATAGTTTACAATGCTCTAAACTCCTGAAATCTACTTCAATGGACTCAAAGCATCAAAATCAGCTAGGAACACCTTTTCCTGAGCTCCATTTGGTCAAATTTTTCTCCAGTTATGACCAAAACTGCTTTCTCCTACAAAATGTCCACAAAAAATAGAGGAATCTCCAGTTAACTCCACTAAATTGGAGTTCAAGCCAAATTTGGGGGGTCCTCTAAATATTTTGCCGAATTAAACTCCACTTAACTATTATTGAATGTTAGTTTTGCTGTGCTAATTTCAATTTCAGATTTATAAACAAATGCTTGTCAATAACTTCAAGTGCATGGTTCGCTTATGGTGTTTGTGAATCAAAACAGGAAATTTATATCAAGTTTTATGTTAGAATCATGAGTAGAATAGCATGAAAGAGAAGCTATGAACAGAAACAAGTAAATGTACAGAAAACCATCAAGAAGAACACTTAACACATTTTTTTGATAAAGGAGTTCTGCCCTCTTGGGCTACATCTCCTTGGTCCAACTTCCATGGCTTGGGCCTTTGTATTTGCTCAAAATGGAAAAAAGTATAGTTTAAAATGCTCTACAGCTCCTGAAATCTACTTCAATGGACTCAGAGCATCAAAATAAGCTAGGAACACCTTTTCTTGAGCTCCATTTGGTCGAATTTTGCTCCAGTTATGACCAAAACTGCTTTCTCCTAGAAAACTTCCACTAAAACTCGAGGAATCTCTAGTTAACTCCACTAAATTGGAGTTCGCGCCAAATTTGGGGGATCCGCTAAATATTCCATCGAATTAAACTCTACTTAACTGTGTGTTTAATTAAATATTAAACATGTTTAATTAAAGCATTAATCGTGCTTAACGAAATTACCACACGGTTTTCATAACCATTGACCTAGCAATTTGTAGGATAGCTGACACATGTTGTGGTCTTTAATCCGCGCGATTATGTGGAGCAATTTTCCTTAACGCTAATGGTCTCCATGACGGTGGCCACATGTGACGGTTATCTGACGGTTAATGCTGGTCTGCCAGTTGGTATGTGCTGGCTGTTGTATAAACCATGATTGCCGAAGCGTTCATATGGGAGGGCTGGCCCTCCTAACCCTCAAACTTAACCACGTTTAACAACAAATATGCAATGTGAACATAACTTGTTAACAAACAAGTCGTGGGTGCAATGGTATGTCGCTTGGTCTGTGTAAAGGAGGTCGCAGGGTCGAACCCTGACGTCTCCATAAAAAATTTACACTGTCCCATAACCAGACCTTTGGGGAGGGACATGTGGTGGCCTCCGGGCTTGCCACTTTTCCCCTCGTCATTGGTCAAATATGAACCAATAAAAACTTACCAACGAACCAAACCTGTAAACCAACCATAGGACACCATTTGTCATAACCTGATTAAGCATTGACCAACGTTGACCCTACCCAGTCACCTACCACGTTAGTAGTATGGACTGCTGACTAGGTAGCGACTGTACCTTTTTTTTTTTTTTAAATTCTTCTATTTGGAAAAGTGGTCAGTGGTCTCTATCTTCCTCATATGAACTCTATTTTGAAAAAAGTGAGTTGCGTTGGGATTGTTTTGCCGAGACAGATGCGGTTGTTTAGATTTTGAACGATCCCAAGCACTTTGATTTTTGAGCTAATTTTTGCCCCTAATCCAGATTCCAATCACTCCTTCCCATTGACAGGATTTTTTACCCACAAAAGCTAGTTATCTGATGAGAGTTTAATACTCTTCTCCTTCCCAAGTTCAATCAATTGATTTTACTTAGAGAAATCTCCATAATAACCACTTAGGTTCACTGACATGCCTTGCCTTGCAAATGGCTTGGCACTTAAAACCAATTTTCTCCTTTTGTTGTTGACCCAATCCAACACTTGTTGGCTACTTTCTGATTACCCTGATGTATGAAAGTGATCCCTCAGTGCTTGGAAAGCTAACTGATGGCCTTCCCTCTAACAATCTTGTTCCTCCTTTGCAACATATGCATTCGATGCAAGCTTCTCCTTGGAAACCACTTTTCCAAGTTAAGCCCATCTGAGTGAACTACAACAATGAGTTCCAATATTAGTAATAATAAGAAAAGAAATGACCATTCTTTTACCTCCACAATTCCAAATTCCACATCTATAAGAATTCATTCACCATCTCTTTCACTTCTTGGCGTCAACATATAAAATCACATTGTAGGCCATTTGATATTGTACAAGGGCTGCAATTTTTGTTTGGCATTTTGTCCACTTTATCTTCTTGATTCCATAATCCTCCAGTATTAACATGCTGCTCATGTCATGATTTGAGAATGAAGGCTAATCATGAGCCTCTTGCTCAAGTTTGGACCTTCCAAAATCTTGCGACATCTTGTCACAAGAAACACCTTTCAAGATTAATGGTGTTTGAAAAACACTCATGCAAGAACATAACTGACGACCTCTTCTTTTTGCTTCTTCAAAGAAACAATTGTCACATCCTGTGAACATCGCCATGCACGCTTACATATTTTTATACACCAAGATGTTATAAAACATAGACTAAACACAAATCGACAAAACATGCTTCTACAAACAACTGACTTTCAAGTCAAGAAAAAACATGTACAACAACTTGACGATTTACAACAAGAATTCCACATTCTCATGAAACAATTTGTCACATCTCCCTTTTATCTTTGTAGACAAAATCAACTCTTCCAAGTCGATATAACATACATGTAACAATCAATCGACCACACAAGGCAACACTCATGCATGTTCATGCACAATGAAACTATAAAAAATTCCACTGTTCACACACACAAACTCTCATGCATGTATAAAAATTCTCAACTATCTCTCACAATTACAATCAACAAGACAAGAATGCCAATGGTATGTACGAGTACTTAAAGAGCTGAAATGACCAAATTTTCTGCAATAAAGTGAGTCAACATACTCCACTTTCAAACACCTTCCTGGTGTAAACATGCAAGTTCAAAAATGCAACATGCATGCAAATTTGTATTTGCAAATTGCCATCTTTACTGCATCTAGGTGAGTCAACATAACTCTACTTTTCCATCATATTGCTTCATGCAATATGCAACATACTTTTAGGAGAAAAGAAATACATTCGAATAACTTGGAAATGCATCAATAAGGAAATGTATCCCTAAGGAAAGATTTGCATCAATTATCAAAAGAAATGAAATGCCTTATTTGGTTAAGAAATCTAACCATATCTTTCCAAACCATTTCAATGGTGCTTTTTCCAGCTGCACTCCATCGTGTGTATCCTCTTGGCCCACATCAATTATGGAATCCTCTTTTCCATCTTTTCCAAAATCTCTCTCCACCTTCTTCAACTATTGTGGATGACTTATTGGATGCAAAGTCCAACACTTGTCTACAAGATGACCCTGCTTATGTAAATGAGTACAAAATAATCGCATCTTCCTTTCAACACAACCTCCATTATCCAATGGACCTTTGGCTTTCTACCTCTTTTGTTTTTAAAGTTTCCTATGTATGGCTATCCTCTTCCAACACCTCGAAGTAGTATGGTTATTCAAACCACAAAAAGAACATGTAAAATATCTCCAAATCTTACGTGAAGATTTACCATGTTTATCATAATCAAAAGAAACTTGATTAAAGGAAGATTTATACCTTTCACATTCACCTTTGTTGCCTTCTTGAGGAGGTGAATTTGATGAGGTAGTGGCTCTCTTTGGAATACCAACAATGTTTCATTGACCTTAGATCTTTCAAAATTATCTTGTTTTCCTTTTCCACTAGTTGTATGCTTATGAACATCTTCTTGCAATGTGGGTATAAATATTTTGCATTCCTCATGAACACAAACTTCAAAAGCTTGAGGTAATGAACATGTAATGGAATTCCTTTTTGTAACACCTTCATATGCCTCCTCGGCTTTGGAGCATTCTCCATCATGGTTGTCCATAACCAATACCCAAATACCTAGGCCTTTCCTCAACAACAATTGGCTCAACTATGCCTTGTGCGTGTTTGCCTAACCCTTTACCTTCATAGCCCATATTCATCAATAATTTGGACCCTCTTCCTCTAGTGTGTCTTTCAAAAGCACCAAAACATTCATTTTGAGAGGAAATTGAAGATAAAATTGAATTCCATACCTCATTTTCATGCACATACTTGACTAGGGTTTCCTTGGCATCATGGAGTTGAATCTCCATCTCATGCATCTTTTCAAGAAGCTCTCACTTCTCGTCCTTCATGGCCATCAACTGTTCTTGAAGTATAGTGTTCTCCTTCCTATCTTCATACAACTCTTGCACCATATCTCTCATGGTGATAAGCTCTTGCAACATCTTTTCATCAAAGAATCTTACTAAAGAAGAGGGATTAGAAACATCACTTATTGAAGCTGCCGTCACACTTGTAATGTATAAAAAATCTTCACAAATATGCAACCATTAAAACCCTACTTGCACAAAACTCTAGCAGTCAAGCAAATAACCTTGCTTGTTAGTCCGTACTGTTGACATGGCACATTGTAAAATTTTTATGGAGGCGTTGGGGTTTGACCCCGCGACCTCCTCTGCATAGACCAAGCAACATACCATTGCACCCACGAATTTTTTCTTAAATATTTATTTTCACATCACATATTTTTTGTTAAACGTGGTTAATTTTGGGGGTTAGGAGGGCCAGCTTGCGGGCCAACCTTCCCATGTGAATGCTCCCGTGGCCACAGTTTATACAACGGACAACACATACTAACCAATAGCTAACCGTCACATGTCTTCACCATCGAGGCCATTAGTGTGAAGGATAACTACTCCATATAACCGCACAAGTTAAAGACCATGACATGTGTCTGTTATCCCGAAAAGAGCGAGGTCAATGGTTATGAAAACCGTGCAGTAATTTCATTTACCATGATTAATGCTTTAATTAAACATGCTTAATATTTAATTAAACACACATTTAAGCGGAGTTTAATTTGGCAGAATATTTAGTAGATCCCTCAAATTTGGCGTGAACTCCAGTTTAGTGGAGTGAACTGGAGATTCCTCCAGTTTTAGTGGAGGTTTTCTAGGAGAAAGCAATTTTGGTCATAACTGGAGCAAACTTAGACCAAATGGAGCTCAGGAAAAGGTGTTCCTAGCTAATTTTGATGCTTTGAGTCCATTGAAGTATATTTTAGGAGCTGTAGAGTATTGTAAATAGTACTTTTTTCCATTTTGAGCAAACATAGAGCCCTAAGCCATGGAAGCTAGACCAAGGAGATGTAGCCCAGGAGGGGTGAATGCCTCTATCAAAACATTGTGTTAAGTGTTCTTCTTGATGGTTTGTTGTACATTTACTTGCTGCTGTTCAACACTTGTCTTTCATGCTATTTTGCTCATGATTCTAACATAAAAATTGATATAAATTTACTTGTTTTGATTCACAAACACCATAAGAGAACCATGCACTTTAAGCTATTGACAAGCATTTATTTATAAATCTAAAGTTGAAATTAGCACAAAAAAACTAAAATTCAATAATAGATCAATATGGCATCTCTCTAAATCCTAAGAATTCTTTGTTTGGGTTGGAAGAAGGCAAGTTGTTAAGACATATAATTTTTAAATATGGAATTAGAATATGTTCTAGAAGAATAGAAGCAATTCAGAAACTGGGCATTCCGAGAAACAAGAAGGAAATTCAGTCTTTTATTGGGAGAATAATTTTCTTAAGGAGCTTCATCGCCAACTTAACATAGATCTTAAGGATGATTACAAACATGTTGAAAAATAACAGCGAGGTTAAGTGGACCGAAGAAACAAGAAAATATTTCATTGAGGCAAAATTTTCCTTGTCCCGTGCTTCTGTTCTTATTAGTCCAGATTACACTCAAGATTTCATTGTTTTTTCATTTGCTTCGGAGCATAGTCTAACAACTCTCTTGATGAAAAAGAAAAAACAAGGTATAGAGAAACCAATATAATTCTTCAGTAAGAATCTCAGAGATGCTTCCCTTAAGTACAACATTATGGAAAAGTAGGCCTTTGCCTTGGTGAAAGCCTTAAAGGATTTCCGAGTGTACATTTTGCATTCACACATCATTAACTATGTGCCAAGTTATGTTGTGAAAGAAATTCTCACTCAAAATGATATGGAAGGTAGGAGAGACAAGTGGATTTCTTCGATACTTGAATATCATGTGGAAATTAAACCCATGAAGTTAATTAAAGGGAAAGGACTAGTGAATATGATGTTATAATCAAATCTGCATGCACTTGAGATTAATTTCTTGGATGACCTATCGGAAGAGGATGATTCAAGGTTAGGTCAACACGTATCATAAAGATTTTCTTCTTATCCTTAATATGCAGAAATTTTATATGTGTTGCAGCATTTTCAAGCCCCTCCAGGTTTGACTAAGACTAAAGATCGATTCCTTAAATTGAAAGGTGTCAAGTTTTGTATCATAGATTAGTTATTTTATTAGAAAGATCCCAGTGGTATGTTGTCGAATTGTTTACTTGAAGATGAGGTGCGAAAAAACATAGAGGAGTTTCACAAAGGTGATTGTGGCAGACACTTGTTTTGGAAGGCCACTTCTAACAAGATCTTAAGGGTTGGTTTTTATTGTCCAATGATGTTCATTGATGTATATAAAAGGGTTTCCAATTTTCATGAATGTCAGGTTTTTGAAGGAAGAAAGAAGCTACCCACTGCTGCCCCTAAAACCTATTGCAGTTGAGTCACCCTTTCAGTAGTGGGGACTTGCTTTATAGGTGAAATCCACATAGCCTCATCTAGAAAACATAAGTGGATATTGGCAACAATCGATTATTTCACCAAGTAGATTGAAGCAGTCACAACTAGGCAGGCTATAGATGTGGTTATCATTCAATTTTTGGAAAACAATATCTTGTCTAGATTTGGCTGCCCTTAGAAAATCATTACAGACAATGCTGCTGCTTTGAAATCAAGGAATATGGTGGGTTTCTATCACAAATATAAGATTACCCTTGGAAACTCAACAAGCTATAACCCCCAGGGTAATGGCTTACCTGAAACTTCCAAAAAAAGTTTGGTCAACATAAAAAAAAGCTGTTGCAAGAAAACAAAAGGAATTGGCATAAGAAGTTAGTGAATGCATTGTGGGATGAATGGGTAAGCACTAAGAAATCAATAGGCATGTCCCCTTTCTAGTTAGTTTATGGAACAAATGTTGTCTTTCCTGTTGGCATTATGATGTATGTATTGTACTTTATGGCAACCCACTTGTAGCAGGACAACTCTCTTGTATATGGTAACTAGATGAATCTACATAAGAGATATCAGATGTGAAAAAATGCATGACATGAGTGTGTGATGAAATGCAGGGCATCTTCAAGGGATCAATTTAGAAAGCAACTCTCTCAGATGACAGATCACAGTACTGCAAGTTAACTGCATAGAGTTACAGATCAGACTACACAGAATGAAGAAAGAGAGGTATAAGCAAGTTCACCATTGACCAAGCCGCATATACACGCGGGTTCACTGTATACAAGTAGTGTATACGTACACACGCACTTTCATAAAAGGAAAAGCGCGTATACCTTGGAAAACTAAATGTTTGGTCCAAAGTATTTGGTCCATGGTATTTTGATCCAAGGTATTGGTCCAAGGTATCGGGTCCAAGGTATTGACCCCAGGTATTTGGTCCAAGGTATTAGTCCTAAGTGGTTTTGGTCCCTGGTATTAAGAAAGGCCTAAAACTATAAAAGGAGGAGAAGATCATTAGGCCAAGTGTGCAAGTATCGAATATATGATATAGTGTGAGATCTAATATGCAGGTTATTGGCTTATGGTGTTATGCTTGATTTGAATTGAGGAAGAACCTTAGCACTTGATGAAGGATAAGATCTAATAATGTATTAGGATCTTAAGGCTTGAAGTGAATTATCTTTATGTGGTTTGATCATGTATCTGAATAACCGGCGGATGTTGTAGTTTGTAAATATGATGATCTGGGTATGACTGAAGTCTGGAATAGTTGTTATGTTTAAATCATCTTTTACAGATCTATACGTAGGTTCACTTTAGAAAAGAAGCATATACATGCTGGTTCTGCATATCAAAATAATGTATACATCATAAATATGATTTTCAGATCTGTACGCTAGTTCGCTTTGAGGAAAACGCATATGCACGTAGGTTCGACACATGGAAGTAGCGTATACCTTACAAAATATGTTTTAGTTGCTTCTGTTTGCTGTTGCAGTGTTTTGGGTTATTGCTTGGGTTCTGGTTACTGTATTTTGGTGACAACATTCTGAATGATCAGATTGATGGAATGATTGATTGATTCGGTTGTGGTTGGTTCAAAAGGAGATTTGTTGATGCCGATATATTTGATGATTGAATGATGTTGTTGATGGATCCAGTCTGAAAATTTATGAAACGTGGTCCCTCGAAGAAAGAGAAGGTTGTAGCCTTCTGCAGGTAGAAGCTTGCATACTAGTATAAGACTGCACCAGTACAAAAATTGTAAACAGAATATTCTTATTATTAAAAGGAGATAGAGACGATTGCAGCAGGTGGTTTTCACCCACATTGGGTTTCCACTTTATATCTTGGTGTTTATGTGTGTTTCTTATGTGTGATGATTTGTTCTGTTTTACTGCACCTAATTACTGTTTATATGGTTAATGAAGTTCTGATGCACTAATTAAAGATCCACATATGATGAATTAACTCAATCATAAGTTTGCTGGATATACGCTAGTTGCATTAAACACAGTTGCATGTACACGCTAGTTCCCTTAATTGAAGTAGTGTATATGAATCCGATTATGGAAATGAAAAATTATTGATTTGCTAATACTGATTCACCCCCCCTCTTAGTATTATTTCCAACATTTCCTTCTTCATTAGGAGTTTCGGTGATGAAATTGCTATAGGAAGCTAAAGTGGAACCCAATGATGTACAAAGGAGAATCAATCAAATTATCCAATTGCAGCAGACTAGGGAAGAAGTTTTCAGAAATACTCAGGTGATACAAAACTAGATTAAGAAGATTTATGACAAGAGGACTAAGGAAGATGGTTTTGAGATTGGAGACTGAATGTTAAAATGGGATTCCAGGAATGAGGAGAAAAGAAAGCACGAGAAGTTTGAGAATTTGTGGAAGGGGCCCTTCAAAATTGCTTCTTTTCAAGGAAGCAATGCCTACTTGCTCAAAGATCTGACATATGAACTACTTGGAGGAGGGTATGTCAATGGCAGGCTGCTGAAACAATTTCTCACTTGAAATTTAGTCAATCCAACACTCCATTATACATACCATTTTATTTTTAGTTCTGCAAGTGTGGGTTGTTATCATTGGAACTTGAAGCTTGAGGAGAAGGCCCTATGGTTCTGGTGATCTGTTTCCATATTTAAGGTCAAGGTCAAGTCAGTCAGTTAGTTAACTTTTAGTGTTTAGTGTTTGACTCCGTTGCCCAATGTTTAGGCTACTAGTCTGCAGTTTTCTTGGCACCTCACAGGGAGGTTGCCATCCCCATTGGAGCCAATGTTGGGGTCCTAGGGTCTAGGGATCAAATGTATTTTCCTCTTTTTATTAATTTTGGGATTTTGTATGTCAGTTTAGCCTATGAACCAATTCTATCATAGTCTAAAGCATCATTGTCTAAGGTCACTACAATTTTTTCATGTCATAGAAGGTCCTTAAATACAAAATCAAATTTGAGAGAGTCTAAGTCCATGAGAGGGTCATAAGGCCATTTTTCATGTAGAGTCATTGAGGGTTCAAGGGGTTTTATTTCACGGGGTTTCCATTTATCATTAGTAAAAACCATAACATTCATGTTTCATTTGTTAAAATTTTATAGGTATGTTAGTGGTGTCCATCATGTCCCCATTCCATCATTCATAATTCATCACTCACAATTCACCATTTATAATTCATAATTCCCTTTCATATACTCTTTCCATATACCCCTTCCATTCATAACTCACTTAATAGACACCCTTCATTTACATTTACCATCATATACACCCCCCCACTCCTCAAATCACCTCTCATCATCATTGTCATTACATCCCCCTAAATCTACAACTCATTATCATAATTCATAATTCATAATTATTACAACCCTTTAACCAAAGTTTACATCCATGACCAAAACAAGACATATGAGGTGCACATTTTCATTTTTTTGTTCATGTTGCCCTCATTCTCTCTCTAATCCATAGTTCGCACTCTAAGAAGGTTCGACAAGTTGCACAACACAAGCCTGAAAGTAGCTTGACACAGGTTTGAAGGCAGGTTCTTTCAAGTAGGAGAAGGTTGTTGCTCAACAATTTCGCAAATACTAAGTTACATAGTCACTGCGCAACTGTTGCACAACCATTTCAAGCTACTTGTAGAGGTCAAATGCTAGTCTCCCACTGCTTCCAATTGATCTTTTCCTATTGTGTTAGGTAGGAAACATACCTTTCCAACCATAGTTTTTCTCAGAAAATTAGTTAGACATTGATTAGTAAACACTGTGTGCATTCGCTGCATGATTGTTGCGCAAACCCTACATATTGTTTGATCTGTGTGTAAGAAATTTTGAAATACTCAAGGCTTGTGTGTCAGTTTGTATGAGTTGAGGTGTGTTTATGCATAGCCCATTTTTCAAAGTTCCTAGTAATTGGCATAATTCCCTTTACATATGACCGATTTTCTGATTTGGAATGTAAAAAAAGGTTGTCAGGGAATCAAAATCCAAAATCATTTAAACTTTGTGAATTCACTGTTAGCTCTCATCCCTTCATCGCACTGTCAGTTAACCCTTTGCCCACAAATTTGGTGTATGCCATGAAATTAGGGTTGAAAGTCTGTGCTGTAGTTTTTATAACCATATGGAAAGCCTAGGGAGCAAAGGCAAAGTAAAGGGAGGAGAGGTAGTTCGTGTTGAGCCTATAAGTTTAGAGATGGTGAACTTTGACCCTGCAATCCGAGTCGAATTTGAACCGAAAGGGTGCATCAAATTCTGTGAGAAAATCTAAACACATGGCCATCACTTCGAGCTTGCTAGTATGATTGCCCTAGATTTTAAAGGTGATAAGGTCAAAATTGGAGATTTAGAATATACAATGTTTGAAGAAACTATTTCTCAAGCCATAGAGATTCCCTTATAGGGTGAAAGTTAGTTCAAAGAAAAAGGAGTTATATGCCTCACATTTTAAAGAGTTTGTAAAACCTCAATACAAAAATAATAATGATACTACATACCCAAGAAGTCACCTATTGAGCCACTACAACCAATTGTTGAAGGTAATACAAAGGTATTTTACGTGTGAAGGCCACTTCAAAAAGGTGTACCGGTGCCACATTAGGTTGCTTATGCACTTCACTTGCAAGAGGAGCATAAAATTACCTTATTACCTGTTCAAAATCTTGGGAAAGATGGCAGAAAGAGTTCAGTCCAAGGGAGAGAAACAATTGCCTAGCTTCTTCCACTTTACACTAATCAAACTATTAGTTTTGCATGAGTTAGAGAAAAATAAAATGTCTTGGGATGGTTTCTTGTTAACCTCAAGTTTGTTGGGTCATACAGACATTTCTCCTATGGAAGAAACTAAAGAGCCTAAAGATGAAGATCCAGTGAAGGAATCAATGAGGGATAAGAGAGCAATTAATAAAGGGAAAGGCAAGATCTAAGTGGCACATGAAGAAGCACAATTTCTACATAGGCCGAAGACTAGATTGAGGACTAGATTTTCTACAAAGCAGTAGATTGAGAAGTCAACTTCTCAAAAGGCTATTGATTTCCCATAGGATATGCCAGAATAGGGTGTACGGTGTGAGCAAGATGTTCAAATGGAGGACAAAGACCTTGAAATTACAAAGTTGCAGAACATCCTTGCTAAAGCTCATCTTAATATTTCCTATTTGTAGAAGGAGAACCGAGAGTTCAGGTAGATAACAAAAGAAGAAACCTAACATAAAGGAGGTGAGTTGTCTAGGAGGCCTCCTACACCTACAATCCAAGATAAATGAAAACAAGTGATTGATGTAGAGGAGATAAGAGAACCCAGTGTGTAACTAATGAAGCCTATGCCAAGATTAGCAACCAAAGGGAAAGAGAAGATGAAAGAGACCCTTCCATCAAAAGAGAAGCCATGATTTGATGAATGGAAGGAGTATTAGAGGTTATTTGAGGATATTGAAGACTGCTAAAGCCAAGTTGATCAGATAACAAAGAATACTGAAAATTACAAGAGGGCCATCAATGATACCATATGAGAAGTTGATGCTTAGGTTGCAGAAGCTCTTGACACAATTGAAAAAGCCAAAGTAGTCTTAAAATTGACTCTTCCCCTACACAGACAAATAAAGAACTATTACATAAGAAATCTAATTATGAGTAGAAGATTGAGGCTAATGAAACAGAAGCTAGCAAGGGCTAGGAGGCAACTTAAGAAAATCAAATAGTCATAGTTACCTAGAAATTTTTCCGTAGTAGTACAAACAGCTAAAGAAGTCAAAAAAACCTTTAGCAAAGAGACCAAACCATCATCCAACAAGAATCAGAGGAGGTATCTTTAGTATCTTGACTGAATTTACTCATTTGAAATCATACAATTTGTTCCATTTTACTGAAAGTCAAAATCTATGTAGCTAAGGACTCATTTTGCAATCACAAGAGGTCATATTTTTTGATGAAAACTGTGAAATTTTTTGAAGTTTTGATGCATGCTGGGAGTTATAAGGTGTTTGTGATGAATTGCTGAACATTGCAATGTTTTTGGAGTGGGAAATGACAAGCAAACTCATAATTAGAATTTTGCTGCGCAACTACTGTACAAGTGGTGACTAGGCATTTCTGAGGTCTACACGTATGGAAGGAAGCATCCAATGGGTCCTACTCCAACACATCACCATTTTCAATGTACCCATCAGCTCGGTTTCATCTAGTACAACCTGTAACCATGCTGAGCTGGAAGTATATTGAACCTTGTTGCACAACTTATCACTCATGTCTGCTTTTGTATTTTGGTCATTTTTGGACCTTCTATAGTTATGATAGTGATCGTGATAGGTTGTTAGTGATCAAGATAGGGATGGATATATGGGTAAGTTTAATTTTATGAAGCTTGGTGTTGCTAAGTTTTTTGTAAAGCTTTTAATATGATGTTTCCAAGATTAACTTTGTCTTGATCTTCTTAGCCGATAGGAGATACATTGTTTCTGGTCTCTTATTCTTCATGCAAGAAAATCTTCCTAATTGTATTTAAGAGGAACAATATATGAAAGAAGGGTTCAAATTGGGAGAAAAGGGGCATGTGTTTATGCTTTTATTTTATGAATATAAAATTATCAGTGCAGAACATTCAACACTTTATCAGAGATTCCTGTGGTGCGATTTTCAATTTCCGTGTTTCCCTTCTTATGTGTATGTTTGTTCTCTGTCTTTTCCATTTAAATTTTAAATCTTCACCTCTAAATTGGATATAATTATTTCATAATTCATCTTTTCTTGTGCTCTGAATGCTTTTATTTCCTTTATAAAACTATGATGGAATTCACCCTCAGTTAGGTGCTCCTTTATGGTAAATTGTCCTTCTTATTGATATTTGATCAAAGATATATATTTCAGAATTCATCTATTAGTCATGCTCTATTTCATGTGATTGAATATCTTTTTGTGTATTTCCAAGTTATGCTCAAAACTCACTCACAATTAGGTGCTTTGAATGTAATGAAATTCTCTTTCTACCACTATACTATGACAAATATAATAACTTGAAGTCATGCCTGCCTTGCCTCTGTTTTCATGAGTGCTTCATTAAGCTTTGATAATTTCATGTAAGATATGAATTATGACTCCTTGCCCAGTGTCTCTTCCTCCTAAGTTTGTTAACCACCATCATTGAGTCCTATTTTTATTTTACAAATTTGGCCTTTGTTTTATGTCCCTAAGCCTTATTGTTTTCACATTTTGACATTATTTTGAGTGAGGGAGCTCCCTCTAGTTGGAAAGGATTAGTTTCAAGCAAAAGAGGTTTGTGGTTACCCCTGTAAACCTTTTTTCTTAGCCTAGAGGTTCAATTATAGGGTGCTAACAACTGGAAGGAAAAAAATTGCAGGTGGATGTTGTTATTCCAAGAATTCACTTTCAAGGTAATTGTTAAGCTTGACCGATTGAATGTGGGACCTGACCACCTCTCACAGCTGGAATGACGAGAAAGTGGAGGATCCCTAGATTATCAGCTACTAGACATCGATTTTTTCTTGATTGAAACTATACTAGAGTACTTAGAAGACATTGTAGCCTTTTTACCTACAAGAATATGCCCAAACGAATACATAGCCAAACAAAGAAGACATATGATTTTCCAAGCTGCCAATTATCAATTGATTGCGAGGAAACTATATGAATTAGGCCTTGATCATGTGATGCAAAAATATTTCCTTCACCTTGAGAGACATGATGTACTATGGGAATTTCATTTAGGAGTTGTGGGTGACCATGTTGGGGGAAAGGCTACCGCAAGGAAAGTGTTGCAGGTAGGACTATGGTGGCCGATGGTTTTCAAAGATGCACAAGAATATGCTAGAGTCTGTAATGTTTTCCAAAGGATTGGAAGGCCATCACACCACGATGAACTTCCATTGCAACCAGTACATGCACTGCAAATATTTGAGAAATGGGTGGTCTAATTTATAAGGCCTATCAACCCGCCGATGCATCACTCTCATGCCAGGTATATCATCACCGCAACAAAGTACCACACCAGATGGGCTGAAGTAGCACTAGCTAAGGACTATACTATGGATACTACCACTAGATTCATATTTGAGAACATCATATCAAGATTTTGGCTTCCCAGGAGTCTCACCATTGATCAAGGGACCCAATTTATAAATGAAATAGTTGCCTCCTTACTTTAAAACTTCATGATACAACACCATAGAAGCAACTCATATCACCCTCAGGCTAATGGTATTGTAGAGGTCTTCAACAAGATATTGGAGAAGGGTTTTACCAAGATATGCTCAGCCAACTAGGATGATTGGGACGAGATATTACCAACGACTCTATGGGCATACCACACAACTGTTAAGCGGTTACACAAGCATAGACCTTTCCAGCTTGTGTATGGATGGGAAGTTGTGGTATTTACTGAATTTTCTATTCCCAACCTTTTCATAGCCAAGGCCACTCATATGATAGAGGAGGAATCAATTCAGAACAGGCTGGATGAAATCTTGGAGCTCGATGAGGCAAGGTTTATGGCAGATTTCTATCAAATGGTAAAAAAAGAAGGAAGAAGGCATGGCATGACAAGCATATTAAGAGGAAATCATTCACAATCAGAGGGCATGTTCTGCTATATGACAACAAATTCTTGAAGTTTCCCGGAAACCTGCAAATTCGTTGGTTAGGGTCATTTGTTGTTGCAGCAGTGAGGGAGTCGAGAGCTATTAAGCTTATGCAACTGGACCGAGTATTGCTACCAATTTGGGTGAACAGTGCATGCCTGAAACTCTTCCACAAACCAAGAAATGTTACTCACAATTGATTGGATCTCCAAATGAGACCATAGGTAGGAGTAGGTAAGAGTAGGTAGGAGTCATTTTGTTAGATCCTCACTAGTCACATTAGTCATTTTATTTATTTATTTTATTT
>APFE031710045.1:0-14981 GCA_000404065.3 Pinus taeda | reverse complement strand
TTTGTCAATCAATTCTCTACCTTTCCAAATAAAAGTCCCGCCAAGTCATTCCCAGCTGCAGATGTCCTTTCATCACATCGTAACTGATTCTGGGTGGGGGGAGTCCCACGTGTTAAGAGTCCTTTCCATAATAATTAGACAATAATTTTGGTGTCAACCCGGATTCCCATTAAATATTGCCCATTATAGGAATAATCAATTCCTAAGCATCTTCCATCATGATAACATAATTACCCATCAACTCCACCTGTTACACAAAAAATTTTCACCATGACTTTCTACAATTTGTGTGAGTCCATGAATACTCATACATACCTCCTTTGCAAGTCTTAAACCTCAGCTCTTCATGTCAAGCCTTGAAAATGGGAGAAAGACCTTCAAAATGTCTCAAATCCTGGTTTCACACTTTCTCCTAGCATCGCCTACGGTGCCACACCTAATGGTCATGTTTCCTGCGAACCTGACCACTCTGTATATTGAGTGATGGGTGCGAACCCCTGTAAAAGTTAAAAAGGCGTGAGTTCATTCTTAAAAACTTATCTTGGGTCACTTCTAGACACTTCTAGAAGGAATATTACGCTGGCAAGTCCACTCCACCTTGGTTCATCCATTCCATAACTAAGGGAGCTAACTCCATGATATGAGGTTCTTATCCCATTGAAGGAGGAACTTATCCCTTCAATTGTGGACCTGCAACTTCCTCCATTTGCACTAAAAATTCATGCACTGGGTTGGGTGTAGAGGAGGTTGAAAGCTGAAGATTCTTGAGGGTAAATGCTGCTGAAAACTAGGCTTCCTTTTTGAGCTTCTGAGAGGAGAGATCACATACCTTTCATGTCATTTGGGAAGTGAGTGACGCTTGTCAAAGTAGAGGAGACCCCTATTGGACCCTGGAAAGGACTTGTGCAACATCAAGGCAAAGGTTGTAAAGTTCTTTTATTCATTAAGTTAATACAATCAAGTTTATTTTTCTCAATGAACTGTCTCTAATGGTTTGTTTTATGAGATCCTTGATCTTCATAATGAACATGTTTTGTTATACGCAGGTATGCTTTGACGTGCGCTTGTTTCTGTATGCAGGTTATTGAACGAGAACTACTTGAAGCTGTTGGGATAAAACTGCCTCAAACAAGCGTTGGACCGAGGTAGGGTCTTTTACACTTCCTAGTATTCATTAATGAATTGAAACATGTTTAGAGAGAAATAGGTTTGCTTGTTCTCTTTGTTGCTAGATATCACTAGATACTAGGGAGATCGGTCTTGTCCGCAAGAACGATTTATCCAGCCAACACCACCTTTCCTTTTTCAGTATTGCGTCATCCGAGTTAGGTCCAGATCAACCGATGATAGGATCAACATGATTGAGTATGCATAGGGAAAGTTACCATAGTAATTAGTTAGGAAGTTTCATTAGAAACATCATGTTGAGTTGGTCTACTTAATTTGCATGAAAATGCCGAATTCCTCAAAGCTTGAAGCCAAGGTGGTAGAGGTGGCTAGTCTGTAGTCTAGTTCAAAGTTTGGTCATTCTAAAGTCATATACTAGCCCCTTGTATTTTGTGTCTATCAGCGCTGTTTCAAGATGACAAAGACAATTGTATTTGTTCTAGAGCTCAGGTTGCACGAGAGAATTGTGCTGAGGGAGCCAATTTATGGAAAATATGATAAGGCTGTGTTGGTCGACAACGATATGTCAGATTCCTTCGAGTTTTCGGCCATGAAACACGAAATCTACACAGAATTAGTCACGAAGGAAGATGGTACTACAACAATCAAAGTAAAAATTGACTTCAGAGGAATCCAACGATCCACCTTACTGAATTTGAGAAGTTTGCTTGTGTTTGGAATAACAATGGAAACAATGCAATGCACAAATTTACTAGTCAGCAGAATGCATGGAGAATCGCTCAAGGTTGACAAAGAATACCTAATTCATGTAGTGGACATTCAAAGGGTCACACGTTTATTAGAAGGAGGAGACGTGGTTTCAACTGCATTCCAGACAACTTCCAAGAGAGCAAAGAAGATAGGGAATGCCAACTACTACACCAAGTATGATACAAAGAGAGGTGGGAAGGGAGCACACATATATTTGACCAACACCCCAAAAATCATGTTTGCCTACTACATTATTGTGGGAAATTTGATGCATCAATTTTCCAAGAATGAGTGTACACTAGATACGATTTCGGCCGTGGAGCATTACGTAGAAGTTGCCTAGCTGAATTGGTGTGCTTTCCTCCTCCAGGAAATATTCGAAGCCTGTGAAGATGTCTATGAGTGGTCCACCAATTTCATTTATGGATATCTCGTTGTTGCTATGGAAATGTGGAAATGGTGTCCACTAGAGGGATGGGATCTAGCTCCCATCGTAGAGGATCAACCATTTGCCCTCAGGTATGCACCTTGGATAACTTTGGGGGACCCAAGAAGCAAGGAGATAAATGATGCTTCTTTCAATGGGTGGTACATAAAAATGCTGGAAGTAATCAGAGTTGTTGAAAGGGTTCTAAGGTCCCTACTTGATAAATATTTGTCAGAGATTTGGTTTGGTGTTAGTCATGGGAGCACTTGGGTGAGGCCACACTATGTTCACCCCCATACTTTCTAGATGTGACCCTTAAAGTTTTTGTTGATAGCTGAAGCTTTCCACACAAAGGTTGGTTCATGGGCAGGAATTGCAGGGGATATTTGGGAAAGTAAACACATCTATTTCTTTGATGGGATGGTACTTGAAATAATACCAAGAGAAACAGTTGCATTTTCCAGAAAATGCTTGGCCGAGGAGGAGCTACAACCGGTCATTAAATAATTGAAGAAACAAATGAGCTCCTTGAAGGAAACCATCACCAACATCGGGATCTCAATAGGTTTAGTTTCCACCTTTGCTGAGCTTCAAGGTTTAATATAGTAGGGCCCTTTGATTACTGCCCCTCTAGTTGCTACAATGCTGGTAGTAGGACCTCATTCACAGTCCAACCCTACCATCCCAAAACCCTATAAATCAAAAGCTACCAAACCTCCATTCGGGGTTAAAAAGTAGAAATAGACTCCTGCCAGTCACATTGTCGACCTCAATGTTGAAGAACCCTAATCTCATTCTGCCTCGCCCATTATTGAAGAAATTCCACCCTACACTTTAGTCACATCGCCTAGCTCGTGAAACCCATCACCTCACACTGCATCCACGTCCGCCACCATCTCAGATACTATACCCTCTGGGACACTGTTGGGAACGAAGACAGACATGGAGGTTAACTCCGTTATCCATTCCATCATGACAATATCCAAAGGAGAATTCGTCACTGCTTCCAATATGTCTTTATTGCTAGAGTCAATTCCACGACTAAGAATGGGACCCATCGTTACCCAACCACTCACCACCACTATCTACCCAATGTCACTACCACTTCATTTGTTTCCTTCATTTACATCCCTCCCGGTGTCCATCCAAACCATTTCTCCATTAGTGGAACTATCATAGCAGGCTACCTCTCCCCACACACACTCATACAAGTTTGTCGCTAGTGGGAAACCCTTACAGAGTTGGTTCCCATATCCATAGAATATGCACCAGGATAATCTTCACGGCTAGTCCTCAGCCCAATTGTTTAATTTTATTCGACAAGCCACAAAAAAGGTCGTAGTGCTGCACAATGATTTAGCTATCGAGCATAAATAACAACAACAACAAGAAGTTGTTGTACTCACAATAGAACATGATCAACTCCACCAAGATAAGAAACAACTCCAAGGGTAGCTCAAGCAGATCACAAAAAAATTCCAGGTACTATGGACATCAATTTCTGATGTTGTGACTAATGCCCTAGATTTCAACCTACACATAGGTTGAATGCTCCGAACATATCCAGGCCACATACCATGATTTAATATCCACCAATCGAGAACTCAAGCAAACCCTCGTTGCAACAAGAAGTGCATTGCTGGACCTTGCCACAAAATATGCAAATGAAATAGAACAGAATATAACCACCGAAGTCATCCTAAAAGACTCTATTGTCAACGCAATGAATGATGCCTACACTCTCCTGCAACAAGTTCATGACTGGTCGAGTTACCTTACAAAGAAGAACCTATTAGCCTACCCCCTCTGCGACTGGGTCAATCAGCTCCTCATCGATGCTAGGAACACTAAAGACAAATATCAAAGGAAGATAATCAGGGCATAGATAGATGCTTTGGAGGCCCACATTCAGTATATTGAAGATGAGTCAGCGAGGACAAAGAAGATACTCTAAGATCTTCAGTCCTCGATTGAAACACACCTAGAGACACTGCAACATCTAAGTGAGGACATGGAAACACAGTGGAATTCCTTGTTGATGACACGACTGGCCCAACTGACGTCTGACGCAACATCTAAATTCCTCTATTAAATCCCTATAATACTAGTGTATTCCTTTATTATTATTGTCATTGTAGCCCCTTATTGTTATTGTGGTGCCCATGTTGTCCCCATATTGTTATTATTGTGCCCCATAGCCCATTATTGTTATTGTTGTGCCCTTACATTATTATTGTTATGTCGGCTCTGATTATATTATGACCCCTTAGACTCTTATATATAGAAAGGAGGTCTTGTCATTTGTATCATCCAAGAATTGTTCATTTGTGTAATGTAAAGGAGGTTTCCCCCTTGAAGAGGCTGATTTTGAAGTCATTGATCTATCTTTTCTTCTATTTTGTGCACTGGTTGCACAACAATTGGTATCAAAGCTTTGGATTCTAGGGTTTTGCTGCTTCAAATAGGTCATCATGGAATTTTAGATATAACATTTTTTTTGCGAAGTTTCAGAAGCTTAAATTAAAACCCGTTTGAGAAGAAATCTTGATGAACCTTAGGTACGATATTTGGATTTTTTATTGCTATATTTTCAGAGATATGATCCAAGGAAGTTAGGGTTTTTGCAGGCTCCCAAATTATATCTCAAACATGTGACCTGGGGAAAATCGTCATACATTTCTCTCTGAGCATCAAATTGAAATCTCATAAAATGATATAGAAAGAGGATAGAATGTAGTTTGCTGTGTATTGTTTCTAGGCCCGAAGGTCGAAACAGTGACATGTGGTAATTAATACAAGTTCGCTCTACTGAACTAGTCTATAATCATGTCATTGTGGGAGATTTGGAATAACTCTTTCATGGAGAATCCAAAATTGATCAAACTTGCGGTGTTGGAATAAGGACTCAGAGGCATACCACATGACGAAATTCTAGATCTTGGAGATATGAAATTACAGAGATACAAAAGATTCAATATATAGATCCTACAAAGCGAAAAAAGGTGTGTAGTTTTTTTAAAATTTAGCATAAGTTTGGTTTGAAAAATTAGTTTGAAAGAATTCAAAGGACATAGTGAAGCATATTATCATTAATTGATGCCCCGAAGAAAGAAAATGGAAACACCTAGTAAGAAACCTGAAAGCTCTACCGTGAATCATGAAGAAGAGGAAGAAATGAAGCATGATATATCAAAATTACGAGACCAAGTGCAACAAAGTTCACTCTCACAAAAAGTAACATAAGCTAAGATGGATGGTTTAAAGAAAGGCATGGAAGCTAATATGGATGGTATAGAAGCAAAACTTAAAGGCAACATGGAATATTTGAAGATAGATTTGACAAAGTTGCTAGAAGAAATGCTTATTAATGGCGAAAGGGTAGTAAAGGAAACTCATGATGAGAACAAAAGAAATGTTAATCATGATTTCATAGACTCTGACATTGGATTGAAGACCCACCATTTTCCAAAGATCGATATGAAGAATTTTGATGGCAAGGATATCGTAACGTGGATACTATAGATGGAGCAATATTTTGATCTCCATAATGTGCAAAACACACAAAAGGTACTCATTGAAACTTTATATTTGGAACTCAATCAGTTTATATGGTATCGATGGCTTTTCTCTCATAAACAAATTTTCACTTGGGCAATTTTTACGGAAGAAATGATAGCACATGATGAGGATACAAAAAACAACACTTTTTTTAGCCAATTGATAAATCTCAAACAAAAGGGTTCAATGGTGGAGCACATTGAGGACTTCCAAAAATTTAATATAAGAGTAAAGGATATTCCATAGGAGCATAGGATTGATGTGTTCATAGGGACATTGAAGGATAACATCCAACATGAGGTTTGCCTTTGGGAACTTGATTCATTGAAAAAGACATTCAGGTTGGCAAGAAAAATTGAAAGAAAAATTATGGCAACAAGGAAGCCTACTACTCACAACTATAAAAAGGGAAGTATTGCTGCCCCTAGCCTTCCACAACCTACAAGGTTGACACCACAAGAATTGAAAGAAAAAAGAGCAAAAGGGATTTGTTACAGTTGTGATAGAAAATACACTAAAGGTGATAAGTGTGCTGAGAAGAAATTATTTTACATAGATTGTGAAGAGGAGGAAGAAAAGGAACAAGAAATGTTAAAAGAAGAGGATATACACCAGGAACAAACCCTAGATAAAGAGGAAATGAGTCCAACCACATCTTGTAATGCATTGGCTAGAATTACCACTTCTCAAACTCTCAATATAGAAGGATATATCAAGAAGAAAAAGGTAATAGTGTTGATTGATTCGGGCAATACCCATAATTGTATTAATTGTAAGATAGCCAAGGAATTGAATTGCTTCGTATATCCATCACAAGAGTGTCAAGCGATGGTTGCAAATTGAGGAACCATAAATTTCTCTAGAAGGTGCCATAATATCAAGCTATCCATGGGAGAATATGTATTGAATAGTCCAATGCTTTCCATTCCAATGGGTGGTGCTGATGTTGTACTAGGATTCCAATGGCTACAATCTTTGGGTACGATAGATTTTAATTTTCAAGAACTTTTCTTTAGTTTTTTTCAGAAGGAAAGGAAGTTAAAGTAAGGGGTATCGTAGGGAAACAAGAAAGATAATCAGCTCTAACGGCATGACAAATATTCTAAAGAAAGAACAACGAGGTGTAATTGCACAATTATGTTTGCTAGAAGTTCCCACATTGAAATCATCTATTTCTCCAGATCTCCAAAAAGTCTTGGACAATAATTCCAAGGTATTTGAGACTCCCAAAGGGCTCCCACCTATTCGTGATCATGATCATGCTATTCATTTAATTCCAGGAAGTGTTCCTCCAAACATCATGCCTTATAGATATCCTTATGCCCAAAATACTAAAATTGAACGTATGGTTGTAGAAATGCTAGAGGCCGGTATAATTTAACCTAGTCAATGTTCTTTCTTGGCTCTAGTAGTATTGGTGCACAAGAAGGATGGATTGTGGTGCATGTATTCGGATTATAGGGAGCTCAAAAAGCTCACTATTAAAGATAAATTTCCCATTCCTGTCATTGATGAATTATTGGATGAATTGCATGGATCAATTTACTTCACCAAGTTGGATCTTCATTCTGGATATCATCAAATCATAATGAAGATTTAAGACATTCTAAAAACAACATTTAGAACTCATGAGGGTCATTATGAATTTTCGGTCATGCCTTTTGGCCTTACTAATGCACCTTCTACATTTCAAGGTTTGATGAATTTCATTTTCAAACCCTTCCTTAGAAAATTTGTGTTAGTATTTTTTGATGATATACTCATCTAGAACAAGTCTTGGAAGGATCATGTTCAACATGTTGATTGGGTGCTCAAACTATTGTAGGAGAAACAATTATATGCAAAAAACTCCAAATGTTTCTTTGGAGTACAAGAGGTGGAATATTCAGGTCATATTGTATCTCATGAAGTTGTTAAGGTAGACCCTAGAAAAATTAAAGTCATTAAGGAATGGAAAATCCCCACATCCATAAAGCATCTGTGAGGATTTCTTGGGTTGATAGGGTATTATCACAAGTTTGTTAAGAATTATGGGAGAATAGTAGCACATCTAACAACATTATTAAAGAAAGATGTATTTTCTTGAACTCTAGAAACAACAAAGGCCTTTGAGCATCTTAAAGAGGCAATGTGCCAAGCACTAGTCTTAGCTATGCCAGACTTCACAAAAACCTTTATTGTGTAATGCGATGCCTCAGGAAACGGAATTGGTGTTGTTGTAATGCAAGAAGAAAAACCCATTGCTTTCGAAAGTCGTCCAATCAAAGGAAAGTATTTACACAAAGATATTTATGAGAAGGAAATGTTGGCAATACTACATGCACCTAAGAAATGGCGACCTTACCTAATGGGAGGACACTTCAAGGTAAAAACGGATGATGATAGTCTTAAATACTTTTTAGAACAAACATTATCTTCAAAAGAGCAACAAAAATGGGTCGCAAATATGTTGGGTTATGGCTTTGAAATCATCTACAAAATAGGGAAGAAAAATGTTGTTGTAGATGCACTCTCAAGAAAGGATGAGGATGTGGAAGCATTGCTTTGTGCCATTTCTATTATCCAACCAGATTGGATAAACAAAGCAAGGGATGAATATAAGAATGATGAAGAAGTGTGGGAACTCATTCAAAAGTTACAACAAGATCCCAGTACATTTGATACATTTAGCTAGAAAAATGATTCGTTATGGTACAAAAATCACTTATACCTCTGTAAGAATTCCCAAATCAAACAAAAGATTCTTATGGAATTTCACACCTCTACCTTAGGAGGGCACTAAGGGAGGGCACTCTGGATTTTTAAAAACTTACCACGGTTTAAGAAGGAATTTTTTTGGGATGGCCTTAAATATGATATTCAAAATTTTGTGGTGGAATGTTTGGTTTGCCAAGAAAATAAAGTTGAAACAATTAAGACCCCAGGTCTATTACAACCTTTATCCATTCCAAGACAACATTGGGAGGAGGCTTCAATGGATTTTATCATAGGTTTACCCAATTCCGAAGGAAAGAGTGTCATCATGGTGATAGTTGATAGACTTACCAAGTATCCACACTTTATGCATTATATCATCCCTTTAAAGCCAATATAGTTGCTACTGCATTTATGGAAATAATTCAAAAGCTACATGGAAACCTAAAGATTATTGTAAGCAACAAAGATCCCATTTTCACTGGAAATTTTTAGACAAAATTATTTTCTTGTCTGCATACTCAGTTAGTTCATAGCTCATCTTATCATCTTCAATCAGATAGAAAAACTGAGATAGTGAACAAATGTTTGGAAGGATATCTTTGTTTCTTTGTATATGATAAACATTCACAATGGGTCAAATGGTTGCCTCTGGCTAAATGCTGGTATAACACTTCTTTCCATAGTGCAAAAAAATGACCCCATTTATGCCACTTTATGGATATCATCCACTGTCCATCACATCATATTTAAGAGAAAATTCTAAGGTTCAAGCAGTGGAAGATCACATGAAGCATCAACAACAATTTCTCCAACTCTTAAAGGATGACCTGAATTTGGCGCAAAATAGAATGAAATAACAGGCATATCAACATCGCAGAGAAAGAAGTTTTGATGTAGGTGACTGGGTATTTCTATGACTACAACGATAGAAACACATGTTCCTCAAGCAAGCTAAGAAGGATAACATTATCACCAAAGTATTATGGTTCGTACAAGGTGTTGCAAAAGATTGGTACTATGACATACAAATTGGAGGTTCTTGTAGCTTCTCGAGTGCACCCAGTTTTCCATGTTTCATGCTTAAAGAAGGTTATAGGTGGCAATCTCCTAGTTCAATAATATTACCAAAACTTGACAAGGAAGGAAAAGTCAAATTGGAACCTGAAGCATTCACAAAAACAAGAACTCGACAACTATGAAATCAATCAATTTTAGAGTATCTCATCAAGTGGAAGAACTTACCTACTGAAGATTCCACATGGGAGCATGAGAATTTTATATGGAAGCATTGAGAGCTACTCAAGCGTTGATGACAACACTTTTCTAAAGGAGAGGGGTATGTTAGGTCCCTATAATACTAGTGTATTCCCTTTTTATTATTGTTAGTGTAGCCCCTTATTGTTATTGTGGTGCCCATGTTGTCCCCATATTGTTATTAGTATGCCCCATAGAAGCCAACTATTGTTATTGTGGTGCCCTTACAATATTATTGTTATGTTGACTCTGATTATATTGTGACCCCTTAGACTCCTATATATAGAAATGAGGCTTGTCATTTGTATTATCTAAGAATTGTTCATTTTTTTAATGTAAAGGAGATTTCCCCCTTGAAGAAGCTGATTTTGAAGTCATTGATATATCTTTTCTTCTATTTTGTGAGATGGTTGCATAACATCCTCGGATAGGAAGATGTGATAACAGAAGTATGGCAGGAAGCACTCAATAATTACAACTCAATTCCACAAGGCGACCATCATGTATTTCCCTGAATTGGGGCCTTCATTTAAAGAGACTAGCCAAGAGGAAGCACCAACAACAGAAGCATCCACAACAATGACGATGTTGAAGAAAGATTGACTCAGGTATGAGTCAATGAACTATGGTCAGGGCTTGTTGTGGCCTTGATTATCGGAGGAATTAAGATGTTTTGGAGAGAAGTCAAAAGGCTAGTGACAAGTGGAAAAAATGGTAATTAGAGAGATACGGAAATAATAGCTAGGAAAAATGAAGGAACTTGCTGAAGACTGGTAGTTGTGGAGGGACGACAGGAAGGAGTAGATAAAACCAGGCGGGAAAAGAGTAAGGATAGCTGAGGAATGGAGACAACCGAGCAAAGGTGAAGGCAAAGAGCCTGGGAAGGAACTGGAAGTTCAAATTGGTGCTTAGAGAGAAGGCAGAAGAAGACAAAAGGTAGAAAGGAGAATCGAAAAAGGGTTATTGTTCTTGTTGATGTTATTACTCTTGTGTTGTAGAGCTATAAGAATTACTCTGTAGCTATCATTCCATAAGCTATATTTTGTCTTGTTAGAGTACTATATGTTGGGGAGGAGGCCTTATGCCTGATGTAATGTACTCACTTCTAAGATTAATGATGAAGACTGCTATTGGGGTCATAGTGTGTTAGTTGTATGTTATTATGGTCCTTTAATTTTTTTTTATGTATGCACATGTTTAAGTAGTCTTTCTGTTACAACATATATGGTCTGTTGCGATCCGACTTCCTTGTAGAATGATCCAATATTCTCTACTCGTGATTCTCCCTGATACTAGATTTCAATCCTCATCTAACTAAGGTCGCGACATGCCTCGGGTGAGATTCCTTACTCATTCTGGGTAAGGTGAAAATGCTGGCATTGTGCTAGACTAAAACGGAGCGTTTTTGGACACTATGCACCAACTCGGGGTCTCGACCCTGTTTCTATTTCTACACCAACAATAGTCGTATCCCATAAGTAATCCTCCATACCGACCTCCATTTGATTTCCTCCATTGCCAACTTGTGATGAAGAAGTACTATTGTTGTAGTCATTCCTAATTGGTAAATCTAGACATAATAGGAATTGAATGGGTGGTTTATTCAACCATTCTTTATATGCTTCTTCTCAGAGTCTTGCTCTTAATGTAACCTTCACTCGATTTGACATTGTAGTGGGGTGCACTGAAAGATGGTAGGTGGGTAGCTCATCATCACTAGAATCCTAGTTTCAAAAGATATTCAATGTCATTAGTACAATATCAATGATATTAGTAAGCACGTAAATGAAATTGGTTTGTTGAAATTTTAGTATACCAAAAAATTATTAACATCATTGATCCAGTATTGCGGCTAGAAGATGCCATGTTCCAATTCACAGGGTGAAGAGGCTATCCATTTTTATCTACCAACTACTTGCAATATGCTACTCCTTATAAGAACATCTGACGTTTTTGAAAATAATATGGAGTAATATTTTCTGCATCTGAACTTGATTCTAAATCTAGATCATGCAAATAATTTGCATACTTTTTTATTCAAATTGACATGGATTAAAAAATATAAATTCAATTAGATAATCAAAAAATAAATAAAATCTGAACTAACTTGAGATGGAAGTGAGAACTTTGCGAAGGACTTTGATCAACAATATGGAATGAGATGGAATTTGAAAAATTGGCCATTTGATATTATTGACATTTTGTCCTTGTATTTGAGAAAAATCAGAAATAAATTTTTTTGTGAATATCTAAAATTAATCTCGAGAACCATATAACCACAATCTGAATTTCAATATAGTTTTTAAACCATTTTTCAAGAACAAGATGACTTTAAGTGGAAAATATATAATATGAACCACCGTAATTCATGTGGATGCATCCTAAAGAATAATTTGATATTATATGCCATTTTATGTGAAAATAAAATTTTAGATAGCTTTTAAACCCCACTGGCGTGCTAATCAAAATAAACCGCACCGATCTGTTTAAATAATAAGAGCACTAGGGCATTTAAATACCACACCAGTTTCCGAAATTCCAAATAAATAAAAAATAAGTTATCATATCAATGTTCTTTTACATAACAACGCACTGATACATTTAAATAAAAAACAACACCCGTACACAACTATTTCCTGAATTTAGAAAATAAAAATGAATTCAACCTTCCTGGTGCTCTTTTTATAGACTGCACCATTGCGGCAAAAAAATAATCACACCATTTCGGGATTTCAAAAATGAAAAAGAATTGAATCTTGTGGGTGTATTGAAAAATATGGTGCCCTAGAAATGTCGGTGCACTTTTTATATAAATGCACTGATGCACTTGATTATTAAATGCACTGATGTAGGGAGAAATTGGATATAAAAAGCTTTATTTATTTATTTAATTTATTTTTTTTTTAATTAAAAAACAAGTGGAAATTGATTTTTTGAAATCTAATTTCATAAAGTCTTTTAAATAGTAAAAAGTTATTCACCATTTTATTAGTTTACCCAAAATTTCAAGGGAGTCATTTGCAAGAGAGATATACCAGGAACACTGTGTAACAACAACCTAATACTTTGGAGTAGCATAACTTTTCAGAAGATCAGAAGCTCAAAGATATGGCAATTCACTCAAAAACTTGCATAGTAAGTTTTAAATTGTATTGTTTATTTTATGAATATTCTTTTTTTACAATTTCTGTTAGGGTTTAATTAAAAGAGAGATCATTTGCAAGAGAAGGTTAGATCAAAGCTGCAAAATATTTTGGATCCGTCGAAAGATCAGAAGTTGAAATTTATGGTGATTCACTCAAAACCCTAGATAGCAAGAGTCTTAAATTTTCTTGTTAAAATATTTTATAATTTCTGTTAAATTTATTCACAATTAAAAAAAAATAAATTAAAAATCCGGTATAATAAAAAAAATTACTATAGATTTTACTAGTAAACATTTTTACGATCTCTTTTCCTATTTAAATTTAATTAAAATTTAGAAAAAAAAAATTCAATACTTATCTTAAACCCTTGCTTCTTCTTGCAAAATTTCACATTAGGGTTTAACTTTCTCTACCACTTCACAATTAGGGTTTTTCAATTTAGTAATTTTATAGTTAATGGGTTTCTGTACTTAGTATATATAGAACATTTGACATATAAAGTAGGGGAACCGCTTATTGAATTAGATCCAAACTTTGTCAATCCTCTCCATTTTTAAACAACTATATGTTTCATGGTGCGCATTTGTAACATAATGCACTGGTGCTACCTAAGTAATACAACACACCGGTAAATTATAACACTTTCGATTATGTCCAGTCTGTTCATTGTTTCTCCTCGTGTGATATAACGCCTTGACAGGCCTATTCCTAATAGCACCGTTAAATCAGTGTTGTGCATTTACCCTTACAAATCACACCGTCCTAATTTAAAATTATTTAAAAAAAATAATTT
Source organism: Pinus taeda (assembly GCA_000404065.3). Classification (NCBI taxonomy): domain Eukaryota; kingdom Viridiplantae; phylum Streptophyta; class Pinopsida; order Pinales; family Pinaceae; genus Pinus; species Pinus taeda. Next base: position 1,228 of record APFE031710045.1, on the reverse strand, counting down.
TCCATGGCGGTGTTGAACAATTAAATGCCCAATGCATTTAATCTTTTAAACGCAATGGTGTGTTTATTCAGATAAATGCACCGATGTGTTTATTCAGATAAACACACCGATTATCAGAGTTGTTTTGGTTGAAAATTATTTGATTTATTTGTAAAATATACCTAATGGCTTATGTATTGAATGGTGCATGTTGTATATTGATAAAAAAACGTCTTAGAAGGTATCAAGTAACAAAAATACTGATCGACATAATGACAACACATCAAAAAAATAAAAGAAGGCAAGTTCTTTGAATTCTTTACAAAATTAATATGTTTGAACTATATGTATGTGTAACTTATATGTATTAGTTGTTGTGTGTCATGCAGAGCCACAAAATGAACAAGGTTGATAAGATTATTTCTAATCTATGTGAAAAAGAGCATAAAAGTCTGATAGAAAAATTGCAGAATGAGGAATCAGGTGAATGAAAAAATACTATTCAATATGGATTTGTTTTTTGAATTTTCATTAATAATTTACTTAAGAATATAATATAACATGTTTCAAACAATCTGTTAATTCATATATGTTTAATGTTCTACAAGGGGCAACAACCAAGGAAAAGATCAATGACGTTATAAGAAAATAAAAATTATGGAACATGTAAATGACAATGAATTGGTCCTTAGCTCATCTCGAGTGGTGCTGGAGGTTAATGAAAGGGGATTTTTTTTCACAAAACTATGAGGGATCTAGTGGAACGAACGTATAGACGTACCTCCACTTACAACATAAAAATCAATGCAATGTTTCTAAGAACCAAATTATAATTAACTACAAAGAGTGTTTCCAGAGCAATGGTCAATGAGATATGTCATATTTGCAATAGCAAAAACATACAATAAAAAAAAATCATTTAAAAGGTAATATTCCTAATTGTATAAAATTATTTTCTAGAATTATATGTATATATTACTACGAACTATTAATTTATTAATATCAATTTTGTTATATTTAGTTTTCATATATCATTATAAAAATAGTTTATTATTTTTTTAGGAAGATTATGAAAATCCCAAATGATCAATGTGCTAATATGCGAAACATACCAGTAGGAATGTCTAAAAAAGTGTATAAGGAGATGGTCAAAGAAATGGACACAATTGCATCACAAGAGGAGCCATCTCAACAACGACGTGCTTCAAATGTATGTAATCATGATTGAATTTGTAATATAAAAAATATT
>APFE031710044.1:10475-24414 GCA_000404065.3 Pinus taeda | reverse complement strand
ACCAAGACTACCAGCTTGATTTTTCATTATGTTCCTTTCAATGTTACAATACATATTTATACATGCTGAAGCATCCAATACCATGGACCGAAAAACCGTCACGTCCAATACATGGACCAAAAAACCATCGATCCAATACCATGGACCGAAAACCATCGCGTCCAAAAAACATGTGCGAAAATCATGCACAAAACCATAGGTGGGTCCGCCCAACCTAACATAGGGTCCAAAACCAAAATTTTCCGGGGCATTGCCCCAAACCCCATAAAGTAGGGTTACAGGTACCCCTCAAACCCCCTGTTAACTATGTGGAAAGAATATAACACAACCCAACACCTTGTGTCCGTATGAACTGTAGGGGCCGGTGGTCCGTGTGGATGACCATTTCCTTCCCCAGAATGTAATGCTTCCATTGTCAGTAGGCCTGCACAATGGAATACATCTCTTTGTCATAGGTGGGATACTTTCACATTGTGTCTAAAATTGTCTCACTATGATATTCCACTGGATGTCCCTGCCAAGTAAGAACTGCACTAATAGCATAGTTAAAGGCATATGTCTCAATCTCAAATGGTTGCTACAGGTCTGGTAATGTGAGCATTGGTGCAAAGAAGATATAATGCTTCAACTTGACAAATGCCTTCTATTAGGATTCAGACCAAAAAAAAATTATTTCGCTCCACCTTTGGTGAATTGGCTCAAAGGCCAAGTGATATGAGAGAACCCTAACATGAACTTGTGGTAGAAATTGGCAAGACCAAGAAATTTGCAGAGCACTTTTAGAGTGGTTAGGGTAGGCAAATCTGAATAACTTGTATCTTGGCTGGGTCGACATGGACACCCCACTCATTAATGATGTACCTGATATATTGAACTTGGGTTCTACCAAAAGTTCATTTATCCGTATTGGCACATAATTTTTGTTGTCATAGGGTTTAGAGGACCTATTTAATATGGTGGAGGTGCTCTTCCCAAATATAGTTGAAGATCAGGATGTCATCCAAATACACTACCATGAATGAGTTGGTGAAGGTCCACAAGATGTCGTCCATCAACCTCATGAAGCTTGCAGGGGAATTCGTCAACCTGAAAGGCATGACCAACCATTTGAGAAGGCCCTCCTTAGATTTGAAGGTAGTGTTCTACACATCGAAGGGTTCGATTGGTACCTGGTGATAACTGGACTTCAAGTTAATATTGTTGAAATATTTTCCCTCCTTGAGCTGGTCCATAAGGTCATCAATATGTGGGATTAGATATCTATTCCAGGCAGTGATCTTATTCAATGCCCGATAGTCAATACAATGTCTCTAGGTCCCGTCCTTTTTCTGTACCAACACAATTGGGCTCCCACAAGGTGATGAACTCGATCTGATGTTCCCTTTCTACAACAACTTCTAAATCTACCTCTTGATTTCATTACTCTCTATAATAGAGCATCGATAGATTGGCTTGTTGGGTAGCAGAACAGATGGGGTTAGATTGATGGAATGGTTGACTTGATAGTGTAGGGGTACCCTTGTGGGTGAGGTGAAGATATCCCTATACTGCTCGAAGACCTTGTCCATATGTTGGTGTCATGTGGACGATCCCTATTTGGAGGCTGTAGATGTGGCGACAACCTTCTTCTTTCCCTGAGGGCGAATCATTAGGAAGACAAGTTTTCTAGTCTGGGAAATGATCTTACTACATTACTTCATTGAGATCAAAGAGATGGCAGTAGGTGGTGCTACCTCTACTATCCTATATAAGCTATTGCCCAAATAAGTAAGAGCAATGCGAGTCTTAGAATCATACACAACATGATGCTTCCACCAGGATGGTTGGCCCAATAATACATCAAAAACTTCAATAGGAGAAACATCTCTCAATACCTCATCCATGAAGGGCTTGATGTTGTAGGGAAGGCAAAATTACTCGCTGATGTGGAGATATATCCCTTGGGGAAGCCACCCACCAGTGTATGAATGTGGGTGTGGTGTGGTCGTGTTGTAGCGCCTACAACCACCCTCCAAAATTTCTCCTTAGCCTGTTTTGGAGCCTTCCTACCAACCTCCGTAGCAGCTTGCCTTGCTTTGTCAAGTCCTCAAGCTTCAGTGTCATTCTTGCTCAAAGACATCCTATCAATCACAGTTTGATCTTTTCCCTTCACAGGCTTCTCACTCATACTTGGTCAGCTGCAACTAAGCAACTTCCCATTGAAATTTGCACATTTATGAAGGGAAACCAACCTTCCCTCCAAGAATTGCACAATTCTCTCTGACAACATGATGGGCTCTAGGATTGCGCAATCCTGCCAACCAACCCTCCCAGTAGGATTTGCATAATTTTTCCCATCATTAAGAAGTTCAACCCATTATTTGCACAAATATTGGCAGAAATAAGCTGTTGGGCCCAGAAATTGTGCAATCCCTTTGGGAATTCAGCCCAGCTTACAGTCAGGAATACGCATTTTCTCCAGTAGTCAAGTAGTCTCTTACATGTGAAGCTGAGTTGATCGGTTCCCTTTGAGATTGAGAAAAATAAACTTTCATGCATGGGTTGTCTCTCCCAAAGCAGCATGCAAAGGCATCCCTTGTTTCAAGGATCTATAGTTAGCAGTTGGAGGTTACTTGCGAGGAATAATTCAGAAATCTCCCTCCAAGTGTTGCTTCCCCTAGATTTGTGGCATGTGCGTCACAACCTCAATGTTTTCAAAACTCATCAACTGGATGTTACAGAGCTCATTCCTCAGATAAACATGGTAGCTCTATCATCCCACATCACATCTACGAGCAGTCGGCACATTCAACTTAATTGTTTTGGGGTAAGATCGCTACCCATGCTTTGTGCTGCATTTCTGTCACTTTTTGTGTATTCACTTGTGTGAGTTTTGTTTGATGTATTTCTTTGAATGCCTACTGTTGTTTACATGTATACTAGCTTGTCCTAGCTTTGTTTCAATTTTCTTTGTTATCTCACTACTGTCGCATACATGAAACTGTTTTGCACAGACGTTCACCCAAACAGTGAACGACCTCACCCACATGCATGTTGATATGTTTTCTCTATCCTCCATTCATGTTTTTCATGAACTATTTATCACTTATGTTATCACTTAGTGTCTCCATGCATTTCATCGACTTATTTGCTTTCAGTTGCCTGTCAATGAGCCAGGCCAACCTTGGCCTAATTTCTGCCTTCACCAAGGCTTCATTGCACAATATGGAGAAGGAAGGCTCACCTTCCTCTCTAGATTTGTGCATTCTAGCCCAACATTGGTCTTCTAGACTGAATTGTACATTTCTGGAGGTTAGTGGATGCTTGGCCCAAAAATTTGTGCAAATCTTCCCTTGGGCCATCAGTCCTTCCTAGCTAGGATTGCTCATTGTGCAATCCCAATAGCCAATTGCCCGAATGGACTTTGTATTGCGCAGTTCCAGCAGTCAATTAGTCTCTCAGTAGCCCGAATTGTGCCTTGTGCAGTCTTGGTAGCTGGCTTCTCGACCTCTCGGCTAAAATTGCGCAGCCTTCATGATAATTCACCCAAGTATGTTGCAAGTCAGTTCTCATGTTCATTTTGGTTTTTGACTGACATATTGCTTGCTATGAGTGTTTCCATGTCTCCACGTATTGCAGGTGTTCATCTGTCTCTCAGTGGTACAAGTACAATGGCTTCCAGGAGAGTGGAGATGAAGACACCTTTAAGAGCATGCTTGGGGATGTAGTCGATCAATTGTCTATGAGATTGCCTAATCACGAAGACATCAAGTTATTTGTGGAAAAGGACATCAACCATCAACATCACAATGAGCAACATCATGAACAACAGCTAAAGGCAGCATACCGAATGCACCGAACGCATCAAATAAAGCAAATGCAAGAGGAAGGTTGTTGATAACATAGAGGTGGAGCAAAGTTTCAAGATCAAGAAGATCCATTGATAATGAAAGCAACTTCGGAGACTCGGGCTATGAAGTGGCGACATGACATGAAGATCATGCGAAGGCAGAAGATGGAAAAAATAATGAGTTTCATGTGTCAAACCAACAACTCAGGAAGAACATGAAGCTACATAAACAGACCAATGAGTTGCAGCAAGAGCATGAACAACGGTGAGCACAACATGCACTCATGGATGAAACTGCGCCAATACAAGTTAAGGACCCATCCCAGCAGTTGACACAGAGAAAACATGGTGAGTAGTGTTGTTGATCACATGTAAAGGATCCAACATCATGCATTTCGTTGAGCACACACATGCAATCCAATCCATTAAACAAACTCACCAAGGCAAAGAAAAGAAGCAAATCCAACTGGGGCTGAACATGCACTTCAACAATTTGATGTGTATGACCACCAACAGACACTTGAAGATAAGCATGGACACTGTGCATCAGTGTGTTACCGGTTCAACTGTACCCAAGAAGACCATGCACATGTTAGTAGACGATTTGGATGAAGGGGTTGAACTAATGCACTGGCTGTAATGGAGGCAAGAGTTCACTTCAGCAAGATGTCACCATGAGGTGCATGCACACCATCACGGATGAACAAGATTGGCATCAGCTCACCAGCTTCACCATCACAAGAATGTCAAAGAGTTGGTCTCACCATAGTGGACCGAGTGTCAGTGATGTCTTTCAAGTCTTGCTCAAGCCATGATGTCTCACATGAGTACATGAGCATTGTAATGTTGAGTCATGTCAAGTGTAAGTCGAGTGTCAAAAGTTGGATGTAATAGTCATAGAGTAGGTGAAAAGTCATGAGGGTAGTTGAACTGTCACAAAGGGGAATGTCACAGGTCACCCCACCCTTTGCTATAAATAGTCCCTCATAACTCATTGTATAGGGTTTTGGTTAGTCAATATTTTACTAAGACTATCTTCAAGAAGGTTTGGAAAATATTGTAATGCGCCTTGGCTTCTCCACTGCATGGAGCTAGTAGATCTCTTTGGAGGAACAGGTGGATGTGACTATAATGTTCCACTGATGGGGCTAGTAGGGTTACATGGTGTACTATATGATTGTGACTTACACTTCTTTTATAATAAGAGCCAACACATTTTCATTTTCATGCATATGTTGTTATTGTAGTTGGATTGTTCCGGTTGCCTTAATGATATATGTTGTTTAACTTATGTACTTGTGTATGAACTGATTTGTATGAAATTATATGAATCTTGTTGTTAATGTGTTGCATATGTTATTAGTGTTGTCATTGTCTGTGTCGACTGCTCTGCTAGACATCTAACATACCTTCCTCATGAACCTGGTTATATCAACAGTCACACTCGTCTTAAACTAATCTGTGAGTGTTGTTTGTGTTATCTTACCTTGTATGTTGTGGATGTTGCATCCATGTCTACTACTGTGTCAGAAGCTCTACATGTCCTTTGTGTTGTGTGTTCCGAGTCGAGTTAGGACTTATCCCTTTTGATGTGGAACTCAGCTTCACCTTCCTCTCCCTTTGAAGTGCTGGAACCTCTCATACTCATTCCTTAACTCACTGCATCAGTCACACTCTTATTGTTGACAGAGTTATCTTACTTTCCTCTGTGTGACATCACGATCAAGGCATTACCTTATGACCCATTGTTGGGACTCCTACACCAAACAAAATGGTCTGAGGTCCAATTAGGACTTATTACTGGGGAGATCCCCATGACATGTTGGCGGGTCCAACACCATCAACATTTATGGTGCTAGAAGGAGGGCCTGATGACAAGCGATGTCTCATCCAATTTTTAACCTTTGCATATCTTTAATGGAGTCTTGCATTCTTCTTCCCTCGATGTGTTTTTCAAATCATGAAGATGTCTCCATCTCAGGGAAGCTTTTCAATCTCTTTCAACTCACACATATGATGGTGAAGGCGAAGTGGCTTGGCCTGAGCACTTACATTACTTTCTTTCCATGATTTATGAGGAAGATGGGTTTACTGATGAATAGTTGAGTTTGCTACTTGCATTCACACTTCATGAATCCCCATTTTGTTGGGTGCTCAACCTACCAGCTGACACCGTGCACTCATGTGAGCACTTCTGTGATCTTATTGAAGACACGTTCCATCATTTTGATCCAGACCATCTTGATCAGAAATTGTTACAACAATAGAGGGCTCCGCATGAATCCGTTATTATTTTTGGCAGCGCTTCCGTGACTTACAGTTTGAAGCTCCAAGGAGCCAGATGAAGTTCGCTTATCTCTAGGACCAGTTCGAGTATTGTCTTAAGAAGCTGTCTCGTCCAATGAGGAAGCTTGATGTCAAGCCTTGCTCAACCTTCTTCATTGATGGAACTACACAATCCCATGTGGGAGGAAGCATCTTCTCAATGGATTGTCTACCTCCCTTTCATTCAACAGTTCCACCATCATGCAATGATGCTGAGGATCATGTTCGCATGTCTGTTCATTCTTCACACCCTCCCAACATCACTCCACTCAATTTTTACGTAAAGTTGGTTGTAAGTCCTTCGAGTTCCCATATACATTCCTTTTTTCGACCTTCATCTTCGCACTCAGGTGTTCCTTCAGATGATGTTGTCGTATTTTTCCATTTCAGACTCTTCGCTTGTTATGAATGAGGAATAACCCACTAACGGAGTTGGCGTTGCACAACCAACATGCACTGCAATTCATGAAGAGTATGAGTGGGATCTTGAACATCAACACTCGGCAAAGGATGACTCCCTTCTGTCCGAGCCCCCTCTGTTCTTTCCTAACATCATTGGTGAACCTGCCATCCATGATTTTTCATGTGTGTCTTCATCCACGAATACACCCATTATTGATCTTTCAAAGGACACACCATATGTTAGCGCATCATCCAACAATGGAGAGGACCAATCATTCATTGAAAATCCACTTGATCTTTCATATGCTCTTTCTAGAAACACGGAGGGTGAACATCCTTCCTTCTCATCTACCCCTCTGTGTGATTCGCCAAATCACGAGGATGTCGACCAATATCCTGAATTTTCTAATCTTGGTTGTCGTGATCTCTTCACCTCATCATCCAATCATGATGTTGTTTCACTCGTTGTTAATCCATTTAATCCACTGGTCTACGAAGATCCATCTATCAACGAAGTTGAAACACCACAGACCATCGAGGCACTTCAGCCTGAGTTGATGGTTATGTCAGGCCACCACTGTCCTGAGGTTGATTTCACTTCCAATTAGGAAATTTCTCAAACACTCAAAGCCCCTCATCACTCATCTGTATGCACTCAATATCAATCTAACACATATAGCACACTTCCTCCACTCGAACTGCACGATCCCATTACTCATGCATTGGAGGAGTCTTATATTGCAAGCACTTGTGTGTGACGAAAGTTATCTTTGTTTCTTTCACTTGTTTGCATGTCATAGTCAAGAGTGTGCTTGTGCTTCAAAGATGCACATAGTGTCACACAACACCATGATAAGTCCACAGACTATCCTTCATGCACATGCACTTAGTTATACCCGTGGGCGCTTTGAAACACGAAGTGTGGCTGTCTTCACTATTATATATTTCTTGTCTGCTGGTCCACGCGACTAGGTTACTCGTGGACCAAGCCTTCACCCACATGGGTCTACCAATGTGTTGATGGCCACATTTGAAGTATCACTTCACGTGATCAGGCCCTTGCACCATTAGTGTAGGAGTAGGAGTAGTGTTTGATTTGAGTTGTTTTCTTGTTTGTTTGCCTTGTTTGCTCTCATTTTTTCTTCTGATTTTTCTTGTCTTTTTTGTTAGTTCATTCACTTGTTTCATTCATAGGTTAGTTCACATGAAACCATGTGTAACTCATGAAACAAGCTAGGTGAAGTACAAGAGGGCTTATACAACTATCACTACTTGGTTATCTATCATCTTGCCTCTGTATGATGATCTTGTTACTTTTAGTCCATGATACGTCAAAGGAAAATACATACTGTTCGAAGTGAACCTTGGTGAAAACACAACACTTGCGTGCTAACTAGTGTCACCTAATCTAGTCGGTTGTTTTTGGGTTAACCCTTGTCAGCTCAGTCAAGTAGAGTAAGGTAAGGGGGAAAAACTTAACAGGCACATCAAAGATACAATAAACTAATTCTCTACTGGAACAACCTCTTCTACTCTCAATAGTTCGGGATCCCTCTTTTGTCTCATAAATGAATAAGTTTTATGCACAATTACAAAAAAAATGAAAAAGTCAAAAATTCAAAGTGAAAAATGAATAAGGCGAAAGAAGAGAAAGGCTTCCTGTGTAGGTAGGTGATGCAATTAAGTCTACTGGGGTACTGACTAGGCTCGCTGGCAATGGAGCCATGCTTGTATTCCTATGTGACCCCATTGGGGTATTGTCCAGGCCTACTGGTAGTGGAGCAACACTAGAGATGAAACTTAGACTCTGACGACTATACTGTTCGTGCACTTATATACCTCTCAACCCTAATCGAAACAATTGTATTTCCTTGGCTTGGAATGTGTGTCAATTGACCAAGATTCTGGCAGATGCTACATCTTAAAATCAAGTTAGTGTTAAGCCAAGATGAGTTGAGAGATGAAAAATACTTCTAGAGGTGTTAGATTTGCTTTTCACGAAAAAGGCCCATTTAGAGAGTTAGAATTCTACCAGTGTGTTGCCAAGTGTTGTAGCAGCTACAACCACCCTCCAAAATGTTTCCTTAGCCTGTTTTGGAGCCTCGCTACCAAACTTCACAATAGCTTGCCTTGCTTCATCAAGTCCTCAAGCATTAATGTCTTTCTTGCTCAGAGGCATCCTATCGATCACAGTTTGATCTTTTCCCTTCACAAGCTGCTCACCCAGAATTAGTCCAGCTACAGGCTGAGCAACTTCCTAGTGAAATTTGCACATTTCTAGAGGGCAACCATCCTTCCTTCCAGGAATTTCACAATTACTTCTAACAGCTTGCTCAGCTCCAAGATTGTGCAATCCTGCTAGCCAACCCTCCTAGTAGGATTTGTGAAATTTTCTCCATCAACAGGCAGTTCAACCTAGGATTTGTGCAAATCTAGGCAGCAGTCAATTGGTTGGCCCAGAAAATGTGCAATCCCTTTGGGAAGTCAACCCAGCTTACAAACAAGAATGCTCATTTTTCTCCAGCAGTCCAATAGTCTCTTGCATGTGCAGCTGAGTTGACAGGTTCCCTCTAGGACTGAGAAAAACAAACTTGCATGCGTGGGTTGTCTCTCCCAAGGAAACATGCAAAGGTATCCCTTGTTTCAGGGATCTATGTTTAAAAGTGGAGGTTACATGCAAGGAACAATTTAGAAACCTCCCTCCAAGTGTCGGTTCCCCTAGATTTGTGGCATGCATGTCACACCCTTGATGTTATCAAAAATCATCAACCGGACACTGCAAAGCTCATTCCTCACATCAACCTTGTAGCTTTGACATCCCACATCACATTTAGGAGAAGTAGACACATTCAGCTCAGTTGTTTTGGGGTAAAATTGCTTCCCATGCCTTATGCTACATTTTTGTCACTTTTTTTGTATTTGCTTGTGTGAGTATTGTTTTCTTGATTTCTTTGAATTCCTACTATCGTTTACATGTATACTAGCTTGTCCTAACTCTGTTTCAGTTTTCATTGCTATCTCACTGTTGTCACATGCATGCAACTGTTTTGCACGGAGGTTCACCCAACCAGTGAACGGCCTCACCCACATACATGTTGATATGTTTTTTCAATCCTCCATTCATGTTTTGCATGCACTTTTTATCACTTCTACTATTACTTAGTGTTACCATGCATTTCATTGACTTACTTGCTTTCAGTTGCCTGTCGGTGAGCTAGGCCAACCTTGGCCCAGTCTCTGTCTTCACCAAGGCTGCATTGTTGAATCTGGAGAAGAAGGCTCACCTTCCTCTCCATATTTGTGCATTATAGCCCAACACTAGCCTCTTGGACTGAATTGCTCATTTCTGGAGGTTAGTGGCTGCTTGGCCAAAAAACTTGCACAAATCTGCCCCTGGGCCATTAGTCCTTCCCAGCTGGGATTTCTCATTGTGCAATCCCAACATCCAACTACCCAAATGGGCTGTGCATTGCGTTGTTCCAGTAGTCAGTTAGTCTCTCAACAACCTGGACTGTGCCTTGTATAGTCTTGGCAGCCAGTCTCCCGACCTCCTAGCTGAAACTGCGCAACCTTCATGATCATTCACCCAGGTATGTTGTGAGTCAGTTCTCATGTTCATTCTAGTTTTCGATTGACAGATTTCATGCTATGAGTGTTTCCATGTCTCCAAGTATCGCAAATGTTCATCTTCCTCTCAATAGTACATGTACCATGGGTTCTAGGAGAGCAGAGATGAAGACACCGTTTAGAGCATGCTTGGGGATGTAGTAGATCAAGTGTCTATGAGCTTGCCTACTCATGAAGACAAAGTTTTTCATGGACAAGGACGTCAAGTAGGAGCATCACATTAAGGAGCATCATGAACAACAACTTAAGACAGCATACTGAATGCAGCAAATGAAGCGAACGCAACAAATCTACGAGGAAGGTTCTTGACAACATAGAGGTGAATCAAAGTTGCAAGATCAAGCAGATCCTCTGATAATAAAAGAGACTTTGGAGACTCATGCTATGAAGTGACAGTGCGACATGAAGATCACGTGAACGTAGAAGATGGAACAAAGGCGTTTCATGTGCCAGAGCAACAACTTAGGAAGAACATGAAGTTGCACAAACAGACCAATGAGTTGCAGCAGGAACATGAACAGTAGTGGATGCAACATGCACTCACGGATGAAACTACGCTAGTACAAGTTTAAGGACCCATCCTAGCAGCTGACACAGAGAAAACATGGTGAGAAGTGTTGTTGATCGCATGCAAAGGATCCAATAGCATGCATGTTGTTCAGAACACACATGCAATCCAACCCATTCAACAAACTCACCAAGGTGAAGACAAGAAGCAAGTCCAACTGGGTTTGAACATGCACTTTGGCAAGTTGATGTGCATGACCACCAACACACACTTGAAGATCAACACGGGCATTATGCGTAAGTGTGTTGTTGGTTCAACCGTACCCAAGAATACCATGTGTAGGTTAGCAGACGAGTTGGATGAAGGGGCTGAACCAATGGCCCAGTTGCAATGGAGGCAAGAGTTCGCTTCAGCAAGATGTCACCATGAGGTGCATGCACACCATCATAGATGACCAAGCTTGGCATCAACTCACCAACTTCACCATCACAAGCATGTCAAAGAGTTGGTCTCACCACAACGAACCGATTTTCAGTGATGTCTTGCAAGGCTTGCTCAAGCCATGATGTCTCACATGAGTACATATGCATTGTAATGTTGAGTCATGTCAAGTGTAAGTCGAGTGTCAATAGTTGGATGTAACAGTCATAGAGTAGGTGAAGAGTCATGAGGGTAGTTGAACTGTCACAAAGGGGAATGTCAAGGGTTGCCCCACCCTTTGCTATAAATAGTCCCTCATAACTCATTGTATAGTGTTTTGGTCAGCCAAGTTTCTACTAAGACTATCTTGAAGAAGGCTTGGACAATATTGTAACGCGCCTTAGCTTCTCCACTGTATAGAGCTAGTACATCTCTTTGAAGGACCGGGCGTTTGTGGTTGTAATGTTCCACTGATGGGGCTAGCAGGCTTACATGGTGTATTGTATGATTGTGACTTGCACTTCTTTTATAATAAGAGCCAACACATTTTCATGCATATGTTATTGTATTTGGACTATTTTGGTTGCCTTAATGATATATGTTGTTTAATTTACATACTTGTGTATGAAATGATTTGTATGCAATTGTATGAATCTTGTTGTTAATGTGTTGCATATGTTATTAATGTTGTCATGTCCATGTCGACTGCTCTGTCAGACATCATATAGAACTCCTCATGAACCTGGTTATATAAACTGTCACACTCGTCTCGGATTGATCCGTGAGTGTTGTTCATGTTATATTACCTTGTATGTTGTGACTGCTGCATCCGTGTCGACTGCTCTGCCATAAGCTATGCATGTCCTTTGTGTTGTGTGTTCCTAGCCTAGTTGGGACTGATCCCTTTCAACTTGGAACTCACCTTCACCTTCCTCTCCCTTTGAAGTGTTGGAACCTCTCATACTCATTCCTTGACTCACTACATTAGTCACACGCTTTCTGCTGACAGAGTTATCTTACTTACCTTTGTGCGACAGCATGGTCAAGGCATTACCTTACAACCCACTGCTGGGACTCCTACACCATACGATCTGAGGTCTAATTGGGACCTCTTACCAGGGAGATCCCCTTGACATGTTGGTGGGTTTAGCACTGTCAACAGGTCAGTAGGCCCAATCGCTTCATGACTTCTGCTGAAATGAGGTTATTTTGTCTTTCGTTCTTAAAAATGAACTTCAGCGGAGAACCCTTCACCCACATCTATGAATGGAAGAGTTGCTTCCCCTCCTCTAGATCTTCAAACTCAATATTTTGGAGCTTGGTTTTTATGAAACTAGCTCACAAAAAGATAGAAAAGATAGATCAACGCCTTAGAAATAAGCCTCTTCGAGGGGTAAAGCTCCTTTACAATACACAAATGAAAAATTCTTAGATTATACGAATGACTAAACATCCTTTCTATATATGAGTCTAAGGGTTCACAATATAATCAAAGACGACATAACAATAATAATATAAGGACATAACAATAACAATAGTGGGCTTCTATGGGGCACACTAATAACAATATGGGGACATTAGAGGCACAATAATAATAATAAGGGCTACAATGACAATAGTAATGGGGGAATCACTAGTATTATAGGGACCTGACATGCCCCTCTCCTTCAAAAAATTGTTGTCCTCAATGATTGAGTAGTTTTGGATGCTTCTATATAAAATTCTCATCCTTCCATGTGGAATCTTCAACAGGTAAGTTCTTCCACTTGATGAGATACTCTAAAATTGATCGATTCCATAGTTGTCGAGTTCTTGTTTCTTTGACTACTTCAGGTTCCAATATGATTTTTCCTTCCTCATCAAGTTCTGTCAATATTGTTTGAACTAGAACTTGTCACCTATAACCTTCTTTAAGCATGAGACATGGAAAACTCAGTGCACTCAGGAAGCTGCAAGAAGCTCCAATTAGTATGCCATAGTACCAATATTTTGCAACACCTTGTACGGACCATAATACTTTGGTGATAATTTATTATCCTTCTTAGCTTGCTGGAGGGACATTTGTTTATATGGTTGTAGCCATAGGAATACCCAATCAGCTACATCAAAACTTCTTTCGCTGCGATGTTGATTTGCCTGTAGTTTCATTCTATTCTGCACCAACACGAGGTTATCCTTTAAGAGTTGGAGGACTTGTTGTTGATGCTCGATGTGATGTTTCACTGCTTGAACCTTAGAATTTTCTCTTAAATATGATGTGATGGATGGTGGTTGATTCATTAAAGTTCCATAAATGGGGTCATTTTTGTTGTTGTATGGAAGGAAGTGTTATACCACCATTCAGCCAGAGGCAACCATTTGACCCATTGTGTATGTTTATCAGATACAAAGCAACGAAGATAACCTTCCAAACATTTGTTTACTATCTCAGTTTGCTTATTAGATTGAGGATGATAAGATGAGCTATGAGTTAACTGAGTACCAAGACAAGAAAATAATTATGTCCAAAAATTTCCAGTGAAAATGGGATCTCTATCATGTACAATAATCTTTGGGTTTCCATGTAGCTTTTGAATTGTTTCCATAAATGCAGTAGAAACTGTACTAGCTTAAAATGGATGTGATAATGCACAAAAGTGTGCATACTTGGTAAGACTGTCAACTACCACCATGATGACACTCTTTCCCTCAGACTTGGGTAAACATGTGATAAAATCCATTGAAACCTACTCCCAACGTTGGCTTGGAATGGATAAAGGTTGTAATAGACCTGGTGTCTTAATTGTTTCAACTTTATTTTGTTGGCAAACCAAACATTCTGCCACAAA
>APFE031710041.1:13886-25503 GCA_000404065.3 Pinus taeda | reverse complement strand
TGCCTTGCGGGAGGAGCCAAGGTGAAAAGTTCTTAGCTCATACAATGAGGGTGTATATATAACCAAGAGATGATGCTTCACCTTCCTTTTGACTCTTTGACTACCCTCGTGACTATTTGACTTCCTATGACTTTTCAACTTTACATGACTCTTCATATTCTAATTGTGTCCTTTGGAATTCCACTTCAAAATACATTTTTAATAGGTAAATTACATATTCCAAAGTAATGATGTGATATATGATGACTTGTGACATGACATGACATTAATGACATGGACTGTATGGTGATGTGACAGTTTCAAGTTGTCGTTTTTGTTGTTTCTTTCTTTGTGTCTTCTTGAAAATATAGTACATGTTCTTATTCTTCATATTCCTTATGACTTGAAGATGAAGAAACTTCCATGTGATCTTGATATTCATCTTCTGTTATAGTCTGGTTTTCCTTTGTTGTCTTGCTTGATGATCATCTTATCTTTTCATCGCCATATATATCTTCTAACATGTCTTCCTTCTCCATCTCCTTCTTCATCATCTTGCCATAGCATGATAGAGTACCTGCATTTGCAATCCACTCATGACAAGATGACATCGGTCCTATAAACCCCTAGTCTAAGATGGTGCATATTGATCCAGTAACTGGGTTGGAACCAGGTGGCAGGTTGGGAAACAAGATCAGTAATTGTGCAATTGAGTAGCTCAGGCAGTTAGGGGTGAATCTTGAGCCTTAAGACTACATAATGCACAGTTAAGGTTGGACTGAGGAAGAAAATTGCGCAATATAGGAGCTTAATGTGGCAGGTAGAGAGGATGAGAATTGGATTAGCCTATTGCATAATTTTGGAGGACAGAGGAACCCAAGTGATTACGCAATTTCATTTTGAAGAGCTCAAGGTTGAGGCTTGAGCCTTGAGACTGTGCAATGCACAATATTGACTGGGAAGGAGAGATAAATTTTTTAATTTTGAGAGTCAGTGAGCCAAGTTGAAGGGATTTTGCATTGTTTTAGGCAATCACGTAGTTCTAAGAGGAAAATCAAGCTTGCTGATTATGTAGTTCAAGATCTCAAGGTTTGATCTTGAGCTCAGAGATTGTGCAGTGCACGGCTGGGGCCAGGCTGGATTGCACAATTTTGGGAGGCAAAGGTTGGGCTTGAGCACTGGAACTATGCATTGCACAATCCTGGGAAGTAGGAATTGCGCATTGTGCAATTTCAAAGGACAAGGATGTAGCTTGAGGGTTAGAACTGTGTAGTGCGTAGTTGAGGAAGGCTGGGTGAGGCTAGGTGGCTCAGAATTTCCAAAAATTGACTAAGTGTGTGACCAAAGAGACAAACGTGAATAATGATATGACTTGATTGTGATCACACACTTGAAACACTTTTGACGAAACAACAACATAGATCATCCGGAACACATTAACAACATATTTTCCTCAATGTGACAACTTTGCAATGACTTTACAACAAGTGTGACACTAAAGGTACACTTTACAATGACCATGACAACTTGTGAACTAGTGCCTTAAACTTTGGAAATGTGTGTGACAAATGTCTTTATGATAAGAGCAACTCATTTGCACAAAGATAACCTCCTGAAACCACCAAAACAAACTTATGTACATTGTGCGACATTTAACATGCGAAGAGACGACAATTGCTAAAGTACGAACAACTCTTGTGATATGCAAACTATAGTGAAAGTAACACATGCCAAAGCAAAGACAACATGAAAATGACACTAATTAAATTGAAATCAAGTGAAAGTGAAAATCGAAAACATGAAAATGACACTCACGAAAACAAAGGTGTGTGAAAGCGACAATTTGCAAAAGTCGCCTAAATGGAAGTACAAATACAGTTAGAATGTGAGGAACTGTCATTGTCAGTGTGTACTAACTGTCGACATGGATTGGACATCGCAAAGGCACAACCTTGATGAACCATGCTACACTTGTTCAAGTTTGCACAAAAGAATGCACCCATGCATTTGTTATGGATTGGGCATGTGTCACCAAGAAACTTCGACACTTCCTATCCAAGAAGGGAGCTCAAAAGCATTAGCAGACCAAGAAGTGACTATGGAACAACCGATCAGAAGATCTATCTAAGCTCCAAAATCCGAGTATATGAAAAATTTTAGAAGTTGTTTGTCACAGCAACAACAAAACCTAACCTAACATGCTTGTGAGAGAATCCACTCCTTTCTTGGGGATAGAGTAAACTAAATGGATAAAAAGATTTATTTCTCAAGAGAGATTAAGGTGGTTAAACCCCTTTTTAGTGGAAAAAAACACATTACAAAGCTAATACATTTTATTACAATAGGGATCTTGTTCCTTTTAATAATTATGAGATCTCATAGTTTAGTTAGCGTGACTAAATATAAAAAGAAAAAGACTGAAAACTATTTTTTTTTCAAACATCTTAACTCGTATAAATGCATCATTCACTAATACTTACTTCTTTTATGAGACTTTGGAATAAATTTTCATGAATAAAATATTATTTTACGTTTTAGTAGTTTAGTATTTATATATAATTTATATAACAAATTAGAAATAAAACACATATTTTTTTGTAGAAAATGATATCACTAAATCGCACATAGTATTAATGATGACTACAAAATACTTACATAATGCATATTATTGGCCAACACACATAAGTATACCGCACCCTTTGTCCTACAGACATACTAACAATATTCATATTATTGGCCTGCAAACATAAAGATAACCACTAGTTGTTACAAAATACCCACAGAAGACATACTCGTCTCTGCACACATAAAGATAGATCTCGAACAGCAAGATAGCGACCCAAGAAAATGAGCGCAGGAGCTTATTAGGATTTAGAGGGTACAATGAGCGATTGAAGGAAAGGAAACTTGATGATGGTGTAGCTTTTAAACCCTACTGTCAAAAACAACCGTGACCATTTGTATGACGGATTACCTTAGTATTAATGGTACCATTGTACGTCATCCGTAAATGTGGTATAAAGGGTTCAGGCGTGAGTGCCTAACATCTGCAACCCTTCCGATCTTAGCACCTGTTATACGTCAATCCCCATGTGTCACACCCCCGACCTTCTGGTAGTCTTCCAACCATGCCAGCGAGGTGCGGCACCACCCCACTCTTTCTTTTTAACAATACTTAAGTGTGCGGACTACGCCTAATTCACAACCGATACTTAGTCTGTTTTTCGCAACCAAGTAAAAAGCATTAAACCTTTATATCAATGATCACCCATACTTAATCATTATCCACAGCAATATAAAACAGCAATTGCACTTTATAAAGGGGAGGGGAAACTCCTGAACAGTCTGCCCAACAATATATATTATATCAGATTTTCAACAGTACAATGAACTAGTGTGCTTGGCAAAATCTAAGCCAACACTTAGCCAATTTTATACATACAAGGCAACCTGCCTTACAATAGAGAATCTGCACCTTTATACATGAGCGGGTGCCACACACGGGCCACCAAGACGCTCGTATAATCCTTGCACAATTCTGCATGTTCCAACTCTTCACAATCCTTTATACCTCAGCCACGTCCAAGAGATAGCCTCTGCACATTTCTACCTTCTGTGCATGAGCTATGCGCTCAAAATTGCGCCTCCTCTTCTTTGTGCGTAGAGCTAAAGAAGTGATGGTTGAATGATGTCTCAATCTCCAGCAATCGTTGTACATATATATGGAGTTTAGCGTGTGGGAGGGGTGGGCGAAGCCCCTCGGCCAACGCCCCAAATCCTCCACACAGAACCCCTATCCGTGCCCATGCAATGGTCGGCTTCCCCATGTTTTAACGCTCTCCAAACCAATGTATAAACTCTCACTGTCCATCGCATACGTTTTACCATTCTGTTGTTTGTCGTTCACCCGCACCACAGGTCGCCCGGCGTGCACGCTGCCCATGCGCGCCCGCCCGCATTCAACCTTCGTGCGCCTCTGCCTATGCGCGCCCGCCCGGTCATTCAACCTTCGTGCGCCTCTGCTCGTCGTTCCATCCGTGCGTGTGCTTTCCCGGTTGTTCCACCCATGCGCTCTCGTCGTTTCCAACCTCCGTGCGCACCCACCCAGTGTTCCACCCGCGCACGCGCCTGTCGCATTTACTTCCGCCCGACGGTCCGCCTAAGTCGCCCGGTGTGTGCCCAGGGCACCTCACCGTGTCATGCGCTCGTCGCACCGTCACCAAGCTCCCAAGGCGTTACATCCTCCTCCACCTGAAGTCGTTGTCGTCCTCTACAACATCCCAACTCCAAGCACCAACCATGATGTCAACTCCCCTCACATATGGCAAACATACCTACAACATATGTAGGCCTCCATCTCCACCATTTCTCATCCAAGTGACTAATTGCCACCCAGATACTCCATATCAAGGTATGTCATCGATGTCCATGACCATCGACCAACTGCCACAATGTCTCCATGCTGCTCTCCACCATGAAGGGTTGATCCTTTCAACACCAAGCTACATGTCCACTGCAACAATGTGTCCTCCATCATGTCATCGACTATCAAGTGCTCAAAGAGAACACTTCTCCATCAAGTGTCAAGTCAAGTGTTTCAAGAGAGCACCTCATCATCAAGTCAAGTGCCTCAAGAAAACACCTTCCTCCATCTATCCCTCCTCATGAGTACCTCCATGTAGTCTCTCCTCAAGTGTATAGACCTTACAACTCCATCTATCTGCACATTGGATCCCCTCATGACTCGAACTAGTTGGGTAGCTAGTCCAACTATAAGCCTAAACCACAAGAATGCACATCCTTATGTCACCATCAGCCTTTTCCTTGACTTCTTGCTACACCTCGAACTCATCCAAGAATCTCCCATGCTCAAGTACATGAAGTAGTCTTCATCCATCTGCAACATGACCAATCCATGGCTTAGTTGCACAAGAGTGTACAACCTCTCCACTAGCTCATACAAGTCATAACAGCATCTGCACAACATCCTCTGCTTCGGCATACTCCCATAGAATGCCCATGAATGACATATCTACTCATGCTCCCACATAATGTCCCTGCATCACCCTGTCATGCTCCCTATCTCCAATCCGATGTCCATGACACTAGTTGTCCATGATGCCCAACTCATGTAGACCTCATCCCAACATCTGGCCATCTGCACCCAAGTCTGCAATCTATCATAAAGAAGCCTCCTTTCAAGGCCCCTTGTATAGTTGATGTGGTTCCTCCCTATCAAG
Source organism: Pinus taeda (assembly GCA_000404065.3). Classification (NCBI taxonomy): domain Eukaryota; kingdom Viridiplantae; phylum Streptophyta; class Pinopsida; order Pinales; family Pinaceae; genus Pinus; species Pinus taeda. The sequence goes on along the minus strand of APFE031710041.1, from coordinate 20,284 downwards.
GCCTTCACACCAACCTATCTCCAAGGTCATCTATAGAGAAAGGAGGGCCAGGAAGTTTCCTCCCTGACTCTCATCCACCCACGTGTCGGATTGGTGTTGTGTCCTCAAGTATGTATGCACAGCTCCAACCTCCTCACATGTACACCCAATCTCCTTGAGTTTGTCCTTTGTCAACTGAAAGTCATATATGCCCATGGCATACCTGCAAAAGTCCATTATGCCAGCAGGATCTCTAACCTTGTAATCCTCATCAACCACTGCCTCTGAAGTAGTATTATGACTCCCTTCTTTTGCAACCCCATTGTGAAGATCCTTAGTAGAAGATGTCTCTGTCAAGTGTCTTAGGGTTCGTGAGACTACCTTCTCACTTGCCTCATTCTTTCTAGCCCTAGCAACGAAGTCAATCAGCCTTCCTTCCTTCATTGTTTGAGTCATACTCCAAAGTCCTCTTTGCTCCACATCCTCATGCTTCACATTCAGATCTTTGGGATACAAAGTCATAGAATTCATCCTTGGTCTATACCCCAAGCAACTCCTTCTACTCATTGGTACCATCATGGTTCTTCCTCCGGTTGTAATCAAGAGTATGTCTCGGTCCACCATCGGTACAGCTTGTGTAAGCCTCATGAAGTCCTACCCCAACACCATAGAGTGATCATCCATGTCCACAAATCTCAAATCCAACTTCCCAAACCACGATCCTACTTTCATTTGAGTGTTTTTCATAACACCATAAATAGCTTTCATGGAAGAGTTGACTGCTTTGAAAGCACTCAATTCCCTCCCCATCTTTGCTTTCTTCCCAAAAGACTTTGCTGCCTTTTTACTCAAGAAGCTATGTGTAGCCCCTGTATCAACCAAAGCTACAAATCTCTTGCCTTTCACGGCCACCTGCACAAAACTCAGCTTCAAGGCACTACCTCCTTCTGTCTGCTTTGTCTTATGTCTTACATCAGTAACCTTCTTCAAGAATTCAGCCTCAGAAGAGTTAATTGGTTCATGCTCCAACTTGACTTCCTTATTAAGGTACTTCACCTCCTTGCTTGGCTCATCAAGGCAACCCGATCCTGGTCTAGCTTGAACTCCCTCAAGCTTGTCCTTCATCGACCTCTGCTCAAGTCCACCAACCAAATGTCCATCCACTGCTCTCATAGAACTCAGCTCCCGCACATCCTCCGGTTTGTCACGGTAGTAAGTCCCCAGCTTGTCAATGTAATCAAGCTCCTCTTGATTAATCACAACGATCTTCTTCCCAAGAAGCTTTTCTTTTATCTTTTCCTCAATCAGCTTGATTTCGGCCTCCAACCTGCACTTTCCTTCCTTAAGCAGGCTCTTTCATCAGAGAGCTCTTGAAGTCCAAGAGTACTTCGTTGGATCTCCTTGCCAAGTTCCTTGAGTTCATCATTTGCCGTACTTCCGCATTGGCTCCTGAGCTCTTCAAGTTCTCTTCTTAGGTCTGCACAACCTTCCCGAAACTTCATGTTCTCGGCCTTCATCACAACCCAGTTAGAACTCCATTGCCTCATTCATTCCAACACTTCGTACTTCAAGACTTCACCCGGTCCATGGCTAGATTCACCTATTATATGTTCATCAACCATCTTGCCTTTCAGTCTTTCATCCGGCCCCTGCATAATGAACCAGTCCTTGTTTCACTTGAGTGTGAATCTGCTTCCTTCACCTACAAGTACCCGTCGTTTCTTCTTTATAAGCTTTCCCAAGCTCTACAACCGGGCCCAACCGAGCTCTTCGTCCACAAGTTAAACCTGCTCTGATACCACCTTCACTTCAGTGAAGGTGTGTAGCTCTGATACCACCTTCACTTCGGTGAAGGTGTGTGCTCTAATACCACCTGTCACGCCCCCGACCTTCCAGTAGTCTTCCAACCGTGCCGGCGAGGTGCGGCACCACCCCACTCTTTCTTTTTAACAATGCTTAAGTGTGCAGACTACGCCTAATTCACAACCGATACTTAGTTTGTTTTTTGCAACCAAGTAAAAAGCATTAAACCTTTATATCAATGATCACCCATACTTAATCATTATCCACAGCAATATAAAACAGCAATTGCACGATATAAAGGGGAGGGGCAACTCCCGAACAGTCTGCTCAACAATATATATTATATCAGATTTTCAATAGTACAATGAGCTAGTGTGCTTGGCAAAATCCAAGCCAACACTTAGCCAATTTTATACATACAAGGCAACTTGCCTTACAATAGAGAATCTGCACCTTTATACATGAGCGGGTGCCACACACGGGCCACCAAGACGCTTGTATAATCCCTGCACAATTCTGCACGTTCCAACCATTCACAATCCTTTATACCCCAGCCACGTCCAAGAGATAGCCTCTGCGCATTTCTACCTTGTGCGCATGAGCTATGCGCTCAAAATTGTGCCTCCTCTTCTTTGACGTAGAGCTAAAGAAGTGATGGTTGAATGATGTCTCAATCTCCAACAATCGTTGTACATATATATGGAGTTTAGCGCGTGGGAGGGGTGGGCGAAACCCCTCGGCCGACGCCCCAAATCCTCCACACGGAACCCCTATCCGCGCCCATGCAATGGTCGTCTTCCCCATGTTTTAACGCTCTCCAAACCAGCATATAAACTCTCGTTGTCCATCACATAAACGTTGTCCATCGCATACGTTTTAACGTTCTGTTGTTTGTCGTTCACCCGCACTGCAGCTCGCCCGGCGTGCACGCTACCCATGTGCACCCGCCCACGTTCAACCTTCGTGCGCCTCTGCCTATGCGCGCCCGCCCGATCATTCAACCTTCGTGCACCTCTGCCCGTCGTTCCATCCGCGTGTGCGCTTGCCCGGTTGTTCCACCCGTGCGCGCCGGTCGTTTCCAACCTCCGTGCGCGTCCGCCCGATGTTCCACCCGCGCGCGCCTGTCACGTTTACTTCCGCCCGACGGTCCGCCCAAGTTGCCCGGCGTGTGCCCGGGTCGCCTCACCGTGTCGTGCGCCCGTCGCACTGTCGCCAAACTCCCAAGGCGTTACACCATGGATCTAATACGGCGCTTACATCGCTAACGCTAAAAAAAACGTCGTAGATCCGATCATACGCTGACACCCGGTTTAATGCATACCACAAAGTGAGGACAGGTAAGGTTTAAAGACAAGATCGAAAAGAGTTATCGACACTAAGCTTTTAACACTACTCGATATTACATAACCGCTTTGCACAGGCTTGAGTGGCAGGCCTGGAATTTGACGTCCTACAAGATGTATTCCATGTTTCAAAACGTATTTTTCAACGTCAAGTTCGAGGGGCTTATAGATGAATAATCTGCCAATCTGACATTCAAATTCATATTCAACCGGTCATAATTTATGGTACTTGTTTAAGTGTGTAGTAGGTACTCATTAATTAAATAACACTATAGGATATCATTCTGGTAATAATTTATTTTTTCGCTTACCCTCCAAGCATGATGGTGCGAAGCTTCCATGTGTAGGTTCTGAATTCAATGTTTCATAATATGATAGGAAAAATCTTCGAAAATAGTGAGATTAGACCTTGGTAATAAAAGTGAAATTATAGCACACTTCACATTGAATGAATTTATGTGCTCTTAACAAAGATATTAGCAGGGTATTTAGCCCCCAAGGTAAATTAGTGTGTTTTACATTAAATTCTACAAAGCCTAAATGGATACAAGGCTAGCTGGCCAGCGAAGAAAAGGTGTTGGTGGTTGTGGTCTCGATTTTTTATATTGAAATATGTAAGTGTTTGCAGAGGAAGTTTAAAGAGTATGGACCATCAGTGAACTTTTAATATTGAAGAAGAGGAGACTTTGTTGGGAAAGTAAAGATTGTTGTTTTGTGAATTTCGTCCATGTTGAGCGTGTAGCATATTCATTCATTTGGTGTATCCTTTATTGGTGTATCCTTTATTTCGGTTCTGCTAGACCATATATTTCATGACCATATTTTGTTTCGTTCTTTGGGAAGGCTTTGATGCGAATTTGAGATTGATGTATACAAAGATCGTATTATTGTTGCAATTTCTTAATAAAATCATATTTTCACAAAGGATTGGTTGTTGTTCAACGTAGGGTTTAATTCAATGATGGGACTTCTTTCTCTTGTAAGGGGAAAGGTTGGTTTGGATCGGTCTCCACTATTGAAGAAATTACTCAAGGAATCAATGCTTCCAATCTCAGAGCAATTGTCATTGGTACAATAGTTTTTTTTTTCGAACATTATCTGAATTTTGCACCATTCATAGTATAAATTATGTAATTAATTTGAACCACACTTTCTTCTTCTTAATCTTGGATCTTGAATCTAAGAAGAAGAAAACTTTTATTATTTATCATCGTTTGCAGAAATAAATGGGTCGCTAAATAAATGTACAATGGGGAGCTTGTATAATACAAATATAAAAGAGACACAGTTGACTGAATAAATGTTTAGATAAATGGTCATTTCAATTTTGAATGTTAACTTAAATTTATTATGTACATGGGTTTATATTTATTATAAAATGGGGGCCAATAAAATAAAATCTAAAAATAAATTATAAAATGAGGGCCAATAAAATAAAATCTAAAAATAAATGGTATAAAATGGGGGCCAATAAAATAAAATCTAAAAATAAATAGTCATTTAAGTTTCAAATGTTAAGTTAGTTTTGTTGTGAACATGCCTTTATATTTCTCATAAAATAGGGCGAATAAAATAAACTCGCCAAAAGCTTTTTTCCCATGCCCCATTCCGAGATCTTTATCAAATGATTATATACACAAAATATATTTATTTTACTGTGATACGATGAGATTTAATATTAAAAAGTTTGATGTTGATTTTTTATTCATTCATGATTTTTTAAGTAGGTTAATTTAGCCGTTTAAAGGAGTAGTAAGAGCTTTTTTTTTTTCCTTGGTCATATTTATTTAATTTTATTAATATTTTTTTCAATTGGGTAAGGATTTCTTGATATTGTAATTTTCAGTGGTAAAAATTTAAAAAATATTGAGTGTCTTAAGATTCCTTAGAAAGTGCAGTGAGCAGCTTTCAAAGTTGAAGTGCTGGTCATTTTATTTGGAAATTCAATTAATTTTTTAAAGATTAATGATTATAAAAAATGTATTTTATTAACAAGTGTATATTAAATCATTTTTCATTAAAAAGTGCCAAAATGAATTTTTTTAAAAAGAGATTAATGAAAATTGAGATATAAGAGTAGTTACAAAGAGAATATTTATAAAGAAAAATTCAATTACAACTTTGGATAAAAAGTAAAATGAAAGGCATGAAAATTACGAAACAGTCATCGAATTTTCATTTGACGGTTAAAAAAAATGAAATTCCAAGCGTGGGTTTTTCGAAATTCCAGGCCTGGGTAGGAGGCTAGGGGCTGTTATACTCTACTCGATCCCCACGATGCCTTCACGGCTAACGCTGAAAACAATTGTTGTAGATCCGGTCATGCAGCGTCCGGTTAAATGCATACGATAGAGTGAGGACAGGTAAAGTTTTCTGACAAAATCCAAAAGATTAATCAAGACTGAAACTTTTAACACCGCTCAATAATATTCAACGTGAAACACATTCAACTTGATTACGCCTATAAATGCTAAGCTCTTTGCAACTAAGAGTCGTATGTTTATACAAAATTAAATGGTTCCTAAACACTTACAAGCAGAGATGGAATCTGATGAGCTGTCAAGTCAATATTATGTGTTAATAGATGTCATTTAGATAAACATTACAACACTTGGGGCCTAATACATTTAATATTGAACATATTGACCCGTCGAAATAAAGTTAAAAATTAAACATATTTACTTATTTATATTTTGAAAAAGCATGGTATCATGAAGATTTATTTCTATTTTATTAGGGAAATTTTTAACTTGTAAATAGCTTTTATTACTATATTATGGGTCAAGACCATGGTTTATTAATACCACATGCCAATATGACATGTGTTGATATGACATTTTCCTCAATTAATTAATTTGAGATAAATTAATTAAAAAAACATACTAACTTGTAGATAAATATTATCCCTTGATTTGTGAATATTACTATGAATATTTTGACATATTTTATCAAGTTAAATCGCTACCATTTATCTAATAATTAATTGTAATTAAATTAATGTTATGAAATGACTATTCTAAAATGTGTAGTCTAACTAATCTTCACGATCTTGTTTCTAGTTAATTTTAACCAAAATTCCACAAAAAAAAATTTAAAATTTAAGTTTAAGTTGTTTGATCTATACAATTCAAATGACAGCGTGTTTTTCAGAGTGTTGAATCTATTTATACATTAAAAAAATTAATTTAAACAAAAAAAATTACAGTCTTAAAATTATATCATATCAGTGTAGAAAATAATATTACACTAACATACTTATCAATATAACTATAA
>APFE031710033.1:0-26956 GCA_000404065.3 Pinus taeda | reverse complement strand
CACGGTTCCGGCTCTTGAGCTCAAGCATATAAATGGAAAACAGGTCCAGGTTTGCTGGTCCAAGTTCGAAGTCCCATTTTGTGATTGCCGCTATATTTTCACTGGCGTTATTGCACTGCAGATTTTCTCCAGTCACAGGGATCGCAGCTTCCCAACTCCTGCGAATTAGAAATAGAATCAGTTCTCCCCCAAACGGATCCCGACCAGAACGGATCTGTCTTCCATGAATACGAGACCCCAACTGGTATTTTTACATCTGAGGAGGAAGATTAGTTGAACCCACAGTTGCAGGCCACACAGAAAATTTGCAACTGTTCACCACTGTCAATGGCGACTCTGGTTTTTCCCTTGTATTGCATTAATCCATGAAAATTAATAAACAAAAACAATAACATAATTGGGCAGCATTGCCAGGACAAACAATGGGGAAAATTAAATTTGAGGATGAGAATTTTACCTGGGGCACACAGACACAAACAAAACAAAAAACAACGAAGATGTAACTGCAACAGATCTGTTCATGCGGCCATCATTAACTGGCGGCCGCTTCGTTTTCCAACCATTTTTGGGGAAAACTGATATTCCTTTTCCTCCGATAAGTTCTCGGTCGAAGAAGTTATCCGACGGATAAGTGCAGTTTTTTTTCGGCGAATAAGTTATTGTCAAAGGAGTTATCTGGTGAATAAGTGCAATTCCATTTCGGTGAAAAGTTATCATAGATAACTTATCATGAATAAATTATCAGAATATAAGTCGTCAGTAGTTATCATCATAACTTATCAGATTATAGCTTATACATTATAAGTTCTCATTGATAGCTTATACACTATAAGTTATCATTGATAGCTTATACATTATAAGTTATCATATAACTATGGATATATAAGCTATCATGATAACTTATCGATGTATAAGTACTCATACTAATTTATCGGGTGATAAGTGCTCTTTTGATAGCTTATACATCGATAAGTGATAGTTGATAGCTTATACATCGATAAATTATCTATGATAAGTCCTATTTGATAACTTATCTATGATTGGATAGCTTATACATTGATAAGTTATCTATGATAAGTCCTATGTTGATAAGTTATCTATGATAGCCCATCTACTGATAACTTATAACTGATAAGTTATTAATAAGTACTTATCTATGATAGCATATCACTGATAAATTATATTTGATAACTTATTAACAAGAACTTATCTATGATAGCCACTGTACTGATAACTTATCTCTGATAACTTATTTATAATAACTTATCATGATAGTCTATAACCGATAAGTTATATATGATAAATTATATTTCATAAGTTATTAACAAGAGCTTATCTATGATAGTCTATACACTGATAAGTTAACCAGCATAACTTCTCTGAGTTAGCTGTCGATAACTTCTTCACCTGTAACTTATCTTCTGATAGGTTTAGATCCCTACGGTTTCGTCGTCCACGCTTCGGAAGTCTATGGAAACGGATCAATTATCAGGGGTTTCGTCCTCCATGCCTCAGGAAGCCCATAGAAACGGATCAATTATCAAGCGTAACTCAGATTCAGAGGATAACAAGACAGATTATAACACTCAACGAGGCGACAATACTCTGTCGGCTCTTGCCACTCGAAGCGATCCAATTGAAATGGACATAGTAGGAAGTGAATCAGTGGATGCCCTATGTTCCATACACCAATTTCCTTCGGGAATTCCAAAAGAAATGATGCATCCAGAGTGTTACAAGTTTCTTCCCGCCCAAATTCTTTGGAAGAATTCCACGGAGTGTTTGAAGAAGTTGCAGATTGGATGCCTCTCCAGTCTGTGGGCGAAGGCTTTGCATCTGCAATCAGTGATACAGATATCCGTAAATAAGTACAGCTCGCTTGAGATAAATAAGTTTGATGTTGCTTGAAATGCTTGGGAGGATGAATAGCCTGATAGCCCGCGACACAATTTTTGCGATCCACCATGTGAAAGCACAATTGGGCTTCTCGTTGGAAGGAGGTCCCAATTCCCACTAGCCGATACACCCAGTTGATGTTACCCGGGAGCCATTACGACATGGTCAATGCCTGTCAACCGAGAGGCCCTCATTCTCGGTCAATGCTAGTCTGCCGATAGTCCATCAGGCCCAGGAGGTCCCGATTCTCGTGAACCCCTCATTCCCACCGCGAACTGTTTGGCCATCATAACGATCACAGGGTCAAATTAAGGTAACGCGTCATGCAAACTAAAAGGAGTATTTATCCCAGCTGCAAGCTTTGAGGTTGCCCTCTCATTCTGTGAAGGGATTTTAATTGTCAATTGTTTGACAAAATGCCTCAACCGCATTTTCCCATTGTCTAGCTTGTATGACTGGATTGAATATAATGACCCAATTTTAAGTCTTGCAAGAATGTCAGGGCTTGGGTTATGCTGATATATCCATACGCTTCGAAGCACATGTTTGCAACTGGTCTGCCTGGATGAAATATAAAGTATAATGCACCGGTGATGCAAGGCTTTTAGATCTTTTTTTTTTCTCTTTGTTTGATCAAAGATTCAATGTGCATTTACATTGTCAAGATCTCTGACCTCTCTGTTAAGCTCTTATATGCAACGCCGTTAACGTGATCTAATGTCAAAAACTTAGGAACTGCAGAGATGGATTGCTGCCTTTGCAGCCTCCCTTGTTCTTGTTGTAACATATTATTATGGCCTTTCTGGTGTCTTCTCCAGTGATAAAAGATTCAATATGTAAGATTCAAATTGAAAGGAGTATTTTTCCCAGCTATAAGCGCCGAGGTTGCCCTCTTAGAGATTTTAATTGTCCAATATGAGGTCAATCGTTTGACAAAATAACTCAACCAGATTTTTGCATTGTCTAGCCTGTATGAAGACTAAATTTAATTGGTTGGATTCTCAGAGCAAGAATATATTTGGAGACCTCCTTCAGTGAATGCCTTAACTAAACAAGAAGTGTCACTGACAACGTTAATTTTTTTTTCACCTCAATGTTTCCCTAAATAGAAGTGCAACATTGAAAAGAGAGCAAGAATGATTCAACAAATCATGACCTACTCTTCTTTTGAAGAATGATAATAGGAGATCTTGTACTTGTGTGTGAGTAGAGCTTCCTCTGTCTTGCTGCAGCAAGGAAATTTCCGTCTACATACTTGATTTATAAGTGAAACAACGCATATGCTTAGTAGAGATAGAGTGGAACTAAGGACCATGACTTCAGATATTGTAGATTTAAGCTTTCTTATTTTCCCATTTCATTCTTATTATGTTGCACTGATTAGATATATGATTTTTTTTTTTTCTTATTAATTTACTATCCATTTTACTACTAAATTATAATTGAAAACCATTTAATTTCACGCAACAATATGTGGCTATGAAAATAAACAAACTATACATTCGTTATTTGTAGATATGATCCTTATATGGTTGAGCCTTCGATTTGCTTTTATGTAGGGATGCATAAGGAAGTCAATGACGTAATGAATTTTCAGGTTTGAGAAGTTGGGGATGAATAAACAAAGGTCATGAGTTAATGGCCGTACCGTTTTAGTCTTGGCTTGTGAAGTTGGCATCAGAATGTATGCCATTGGTAAACAAAGGTCATGACTTTATAGTTGTAGCGTTTTTGTCTTGGCATCAAAATGTATGCCACTGGTAGAATGTATGCCATTAGTGGAATTTGTGGCAAAATAAGTTGATTTATCATGATCTTAACTTCTCCTCTGTAAATGTAAAGGAATATGATAGAGAATTTGAGATTTTTTTAAGATGATTATGTTTTTTTCGGTGGTCATGATTTATTATATTAAGGAAGAAATAATATATATGATTTATTTAAGCAATTTGATTGGATATTTCACTGGATTGGAATTTGCAATTTTTGGGCATGAATGCCTCACTGTGAGTGAGTCAATACATTAACTATGAAGTTAAGATATGAAGAAGCCCATGGAGTTTTGTCAATGCATTATTGGCTTCACCCTCATGTTACAGTAGAATTTGCAAAATTTTTGGCATGAATGCCTCACCGTGAGTGGGTCAATATATTTACTATGAATTTAATGTATGAAGAAGTCCATTCCTTTTCTACATTGGAGTTTCGTCAATTCATTATAATTTGGCTTCACCCTTATGTTACAAAATATCTTAATTATGTGAACACTTTTTTGCAATTTAAGCATTCAAAGAATAAAAAGCATGGAAATTGAGGGTTTTTTAAGGTTATGATGGATTATGGATTTGAAGTAGATTAAGATAGATTTATTGCTTGTTAGAACAAAATTTAAAATAGCCAAGACAAAAATATATAAAGAATAAGTGACATTGAAATTTTTGTTTTACATTTCATCTCTTTAAAGTTCGGAAAGAAAAATATATATATTGCTCTTTAGAAAAAGATTTAAATTAGCTAAGAAAAAAATGATATAAAGAATAAGTCACATTGAAATTTTTGTTTCACATTTCATCTCTTTAAAGTTTAAAAGATGGATCTGTATTATGGATTTTTTATTTATTTTATTGTAATTTCTACTTGAAGATTTTGATTTCCTTGTAATTTAAATTTTGAAGATAATTTGTACCAAGTTTATTTAACTACAATTTTGTTGATTGGAGCAGAGAAGAAGGGTTCTACTTGCCTAGGTGATAAGGCTAGCAGATAAACCCATGTGACATCCACTTTCACTACCCCTATCCAATTCTCATATAACACTACCCTCTGTGTTGCTAGTTATTCCTATAGAAATTGGATCGTCTTCCACTAGCTTTCTATCTCATGTTCCATTGTAGAGACTACCCTTATCTAATTCCCAAGCTATTTCCTTTGGCCATTGAGTACAACATCAAGTCTTTCAACTATCACCTCCCCAAGTTATTAAATAAGAGTTTTAACAACATATTTAGTTTCTCAGTTTGTTAAGTATTCCTAGTCAACCAAAGCGAGATATAGCCTTCATCTGTGAGACATGGTAGATTTTCATTATCAATTAATTGAGAAGGGCATTAAATCTTAGTTAGTGGTCAAAAAGAGATGGAAATCAATGAGTAAACGGGACTAGATGATTTTTTATCCAAATATGATCCTGGAATTAGATATGAATGGTAAATCTACACAAGAGGTGTAAGACTGAAATAGAATGTCAAATGCATTAGAAGAAACTGAATTAAATAACAATTGTGGCAAACAAGGTGATTTTGACATTCCAATGCAAAATATATGATAAGCAAAGGTGGTAAAATGATAGAGTGCAACAAATAAGGACACCAGTTTTTTTTTTAAAACACCAAATGTTGCAAAATAACTCATTGTCATGGCAACATATTATCTCCTAGTCAAATGTCAACATATACGCTAAAATTTTTATTTTGTTTCCTACTACTCATCTTCTAGTCAAATATCTACTTATAGGCTAAGAGTGTTTCTTTTGTTGCCTCTACTTGTCTTCTGGTCACATGTCTACTTATATGTGAAAATTCTTTCTTATGTTCCGTTCACCTTTAAGATTTGTACATAGATTTTGTTTATGGGGCTGATAGGTCTACATATCTAGAATTTTGTTTCTATGGTTTTATCATAGTCTCCCCTACTAAATATTAAGGTTACAGTGCACCACATAGTCTTGATGTTGGTGACCTGAAAATATCCAATTAATTTAAAAAGGCCTCTATGTTAATGACGAGTCAAGCAAAATGGAAAAGAATCCAAGAAAGCTAGTGCACATAGCTAGATCTAAAAACACCCTAAGCAAAGGAATAATAGAATTCATGAATCCAAAATTGAGGATCCAAAGTAAAGTTGAACGAGAATTAGCTATATCTCAAGAAATTGGAAGGATCTCTTACCAAGATAGATGACAAGTTTAGACGTAGAGAACCAAGCAGATTTCAAAGATTGATATTGTTTGTCATGATAATCCATTAAGATGCCAAGCCTAGAGGCTAAGAACAAAGTAAATTCCAAAGATTTGGGAGTGTTTTGGTTACATTTTCTATTAGAGTATAACTTAATTTGGTAGAGTATAACAAGTAATCGTATAAATTTTCTATTAGAGTAGAACTTGAGAGTGCTTTCCTAGGCAGAGGTAGGAGGTTATTATAAGGTAAGAAGTTCAAAGTAGTATTTCAATCAAGTTCAAACATTTTTGCAGAGAGCTAGTCCTCCAAATAAGCTAGAGGTTGTTATGTACTAAATCAATGATGGCATCTAATAGTAAAGTTGGCAAGTGGTGCCTCAACAATGACCTGACTAGCCATCAAATGGACGCCACATGGCACCACTGCAACCACATATTTTGGCCACTTGCTAGTTTCCACGCAATGTCTAGTGGTCTCATTGTTCTGGCCATCAGATGGTTGCAACATAGCACCCTATAGAGCAGATGCTCTACCCATTTGATGGCTAACACATGTCACAAGCAGTCAGATTTGGTTGTCCAATAGCTACTAGGTGGCGCTTCCACAATCACCCTATCTAGACGTCAAACATATGACACAAAGCACCATTGCAACCACTATACCTATTTGTTAGTTGGTCATCATGTGGCTCCCTATAAACCAATTGGTGACATGGCAAGTACATGGTGTTTCAATAGTTGTTGGATGTAGCCATCGAATGAATGCCATGTAGTGTCTCAACGTTTGTTAGATCTACCCATCAAATGGCTCCTACATGGTGATTTAATTCATTTTGATAGGAAATGAAAGGAACAGAAGTTGGGGAAGGCATTATTAAAATATAAGCCGCAAGAAATATGAACCAGATAAATTAAAAAACAAGGGGGATTGAGATTTATATGTGTAGACAAGGAGTAGAAGTACGAAGCATAACTATAAAAGAAGGTGTTGTAAGAGTTTTCTTCCTAATGCAACAATTGAAGCCGTAAATGGAGTAACATAGCATTATGCAGAACTTAAGACGTAGCAAGAACATATCAAAAGAGTGGTCATTCAGTGTCCAAGAAGCGTTGGATTTTTTTGACATAGCTACAGAAATATCTAGTCAAATCATCAACCTCCCATCTCTAATATGAATAAGTTTCTCATAAACAAAATTTGTGAGTGCCTATGAAGCATAACTATGATAGAAGGCATTATAAGAGTTTGCATCCCTATGTAGTGGTCAAAGCCACAAATGAAGTAAAATAATTAGATAATACTAAGCAAAACTTAAGACGCAATGAGAACATATTGGAAGAGTGGTTGTTCAATGTTTGAGAAGCGTTGGATCTTTTTGGCATAGCTATAGAAATCTTTAATCAAATCACCAACCTCACATCTCTAATTTGAATAGGTTTCTTTACACTAAGGTGAAATGTTCATTAATATTGTCAACACCCTTGCAACATATTGTAGATGTTGTGTAGCATATGATGTAATGTGGGGCGACTCGCCCATCAAAAATATAAAAGTTCAAAAAGGCTCCACATAGGGAGTATAGTTTTTCAAAAAATACCAAAGTTCAAAAATGCTCCACACAGGGAGTACAGTTTTTGTTTTGCCTTTATATACATCAAGTAAACGGAAAATATTTACTGATAAATATGCAAAAAAGTATCCATGTAAAAATACAGACCCCTTCGGGCCTTTATACTCTGAATTCCATGTATGGTCGGTGACAGTATTGATAGTGTTCACCATCCCTCTGTTCTTGTATCATCCATGTACCTCTAGGTCGGTTCGCAGCTTCCTTGGAAAGCTTATCGGAAATCTGGTTGCGTTCCGTGTATATATGGCGGCAAACAAAAAAGTCAAAATGAGCTATGAGTCTTTGTGCCTCTTCCAAAATGTGCCTCAGAGTATAAGCATGACAAGTAGAAATATTGTTGATCCAATTGATAGCTATCATTGAGTCCCCAAAATTTGTATATTTCTGCAATGCTTTTCTAATGCAAATTGGAGAAAATGTCTTAGAGTAATGAGCTCAGTAGAATTATTTGTACCCATTCCCAGCCCCATTTGTATTTTAAAAATTGTGTATCTGACAGGTAAAGTATAGCTTCCCCCCCCCCTAACACCCTCCTTCTTGAGTTGACCCGTCAAAGTATGCCCAAGGGTAGTCTCTGTTGATAGCTTCAGGTATAACAGTCCTAGAAGATTGTGCATAGTCATCATCAGGGATGAGATGATAGGTAGCCAGAATGCGGGCAGAGATGATGTGCCAGTTTGGTACGTTATTTGTGAAAATGCACTGATTTCAGGCTAACCAGATGGCCCAGCAGATGAGGCGAGGAAGGTTTTGAGTTTTGATCGGGTTTGCCAATGCCCACCAGGATTGCCAAGCATCCCAGACATATATGCCCTGCCATCAGCTGGGGATTTGGGTGGCGTGGAGAGGCGATAGCCAGAGGTCCATAGTGACTAGATAGAAAAGGAAGAGGTGGTCGATGGATTTTGAGTTGTTCTTGCAGAAGCAACACCAAGATGGGTCGTGGAAAGCTCGCTTCATGAGATTGTCCCCCGTGGGGGCCTTGTTCCTAAGCACTATCTGAACTATCGCGTTCTAGGAGGTGACTTAAGTTTCCAGCTCCACCAATGCTCTAATATCGGTGGTCGATGGTCCGCGTACATGCAGAGATATCCTTCTTTGGGAGAATATAGTCCATATTTTTCCAAAGCCCAAACAAGTTCGTCGTCGCCCTTTGTGATCCTGATGTGTGATTCAACAAGGGTCGAGAGGTATGAATCCCAATTGTGATTCCAAATTTGAGGGAGATTTAGCCAATGAGCAGATTTCCACGCTTGTTGGAAGAGGGTGGTGTTTTCAGGATCCGCAATGTGATCGATATGTGTGATGCCAGCATTGTTGAGCATCATGATTAATTCCTATGGGAGCTTGTGTGAATTTCCATTGTCAATCTAAGGATCCAAGCCAATGCGAACCAAGGAGCTAGAGTGTATTTTCCAAGTAATATCGTCCCTAATGAGAGGCAGGAAGTTGAGTACCGCTTTCCATATGATGGATATGCATGTCTTGTTCCATGAGGGGTGTCTGATCCATTCCAGAATGTTGTGGGGCTAAATGTATTTCGAATAGGCCACACATGTCTTGTTCCATGAGGGGTGTCTGATCCATTCCAGAATGTTGTGGGGGTAAATGTATTTCGAATAGGCCACCCTCGTCCATAAGCTGCAAGAGATGATTAGTTGCCATCTTGTTTAGCAGCCAGAGCAGTTGAGAAGTGTGTCAGACTTTTGATACCCCAACCACCCCACTTCTTGGGCAGGGCTAGTAATTCCCATCGAACCCAGGCAAATATCCTTCCTTCCTACTTACCTTTCCAAAGGAATCTACAACATAGGTTTTGTATCCTGGAGAGAATGCCCCTAGGGATCCATGCTAGGGACATCCAGTAAATAGGTGTGGCCTCCAGAACAACTTTAATGAGGACCAATCGACCTGCTTTGGAAAGATATTTGTGATGCCATATACTTAGTTTTCTCTCAATCTTGGCCACCAACCATATCCAATCAGCAATTTTGTAGCAGTGGGGTTTTAGTCTGTATCCAAGATATCTTAGTCCATCATCCAAGGTATGGAGAGTGAATGGAAACCTGTGGAGAGAATATTTGATTTCATGAGGCGAGCAACCCAAAGCGTTGATGGTAGACTTTATGCTATTAATCTCCATACCCGTTGCAGTACCAAATATGGCCATGATATTTTGTAACCCTGACAGGTCCCCAATACCACCATTGAGGAATAGTAGGACATCGTCTACAAAGAGTAAATGAGTCAGTGTGCATTTATTTGAGATCTTGATTCCCTATAAGCGCCCCATCCTGTGATCATCCAAAATGAGCCTTCTAAGACCCTCCATGATGAGCAGGAATAATAGAGGGGAGAGGGGGCATCCTTGCCTAAGTCCCCTTTCTAAGTGAAAGAAGGGAGAAACTGATCCATTTATGAGGACACTGAAAGATACATTTGTTATACAACACATAATCCAATTGATGAACGCCATGGCGAAACCTCACTGAGTTAAAAGTATTCTGATATATAACCAGCTAGCATGATCAAAAGCTTTTGAAATATCTACCTTGAGTATCATACCTGTCAAATTCTTTGTCTTAATGGAATGCAGGACCTCTTGTGTTGTACCTACAGCTTCATGTATCTGACGATCCTGAAGGAAAGCAAATTGTTCAGAGGTGTGGGAGGATAAAATGGGGCAGAGGCGATTTGTAATGATTTTGGCAATGATTTTATAAATACGGTTGCAGAGTGAGATAGGGCGGAAATCATTGAAAGAGTTGGGGTTGTTGGATTTTGGGATGAGTGCAATGAAAGTGGAATTGAAGGCCTCGTACATGCGCCCTAAGATTCGGCACTCTTCAATGACTTTGAGGAGGTCCTCTCCAAGGATTTCGAAAAAAGCAGTATAGAACTCGACAAACCATCCATCTGGTCCAGGGCTCTTGTCCTTCTTGAACCATTTCAAAGTATATTCAAGCTCCCCCATTGAAATAGGCTTATTGAGATCCTGAGCATCCTCCTGATTAACAAAACGGGGGAATAGTTGTGCCACCCTGATGATTTCAGCCAGTGTTGCATTGGGAGGGTCCTTATAGAGTTGCCTAAAGTGTGAGGTACCGAGAGGGGCCAAGTGCTGAAAGGAATGTACCCTAATGCTCTGTTCATTAGTCATTTTCCATATGGTGTTGATTGCTTCGCGGCCATTGGCGAATTTGTGGTAGAATTTAGTATTGTCATCTCCTTCTTGAATCCAGATGGCTCTACGTCAGAGCCTCCACGACTCTTATCTATCTTTAAGGATCTTGTCCCTTTGGGAGACAAGGGATGTGAGCCTCTCCTTATGCTCTGGAGTTAGATATCCCCTCCCGTGTTCATCTTCCATGGTCGTAATCTCTACTTTAGTGTTTCTCAAGACTTCATCCTTGCACAGTCTCTTGTTATGAGCCCATCTCATGGAGAGGTGCTTCAGATTGTTTAAATTGTGAGCAAAACCTTATGATAAGTTACCTCCCACAACAGGAGGATGGGTCTTCCAATAGTCTATAACAAGCTTGATGTGGTCAAGATATTTTAACCATGTAGCATTGAAATTAAATGGTGCTTTGGGTTTGTTGACTCGACCACTAATATCAAGGTATATGGGCGAATGATCCGACAAATCCCCTGACCCAACCCACCACTGATAGTTACACCCCATTCCCAGGAGTCATTCTTTTAGGAGGAAGCAGTCTAATCTTCTGGCCAGCCTTGCTTCCCCAGTCCTTATGTTCCTCCAAGTGGGTTGTAATCTGGCTGATGGAATATCTATAAGGCCATGGTCCTCCAGCACATTCGCGAAGAAATCCGATAGAGAATCAATCTGCGTGTTTGTCCCCATGATTTTGAATATCCAATGGAGAAGTTAAGGTCTCCTCCCAGAATAAGATTATTCACTTGCAAGAGGTTGGATCTGAGCAGATGCTCCCAGAAGAAAGCACGATTTTGACATGGGCCATATACATTGATCATTCTGATTTCAATACCTAGTTCATATGTGAATAGGTCCTCCCAAATGAATCCAGGTCCCCCCCAAATATTGATCAATTTATTAGTCTTGGAGTTATAACCCATTATGATGCCTCCGGACCTCCCATTAACATCAAGGGCATGAAAATGCCATCCAAGAAGCATGGATTCAAGAAGGTGTGAAATGGGCATTGCTAAACCCAGAGTCTCCTGAAGAAATATGACATCCACACGTTCAATGCACAGGAGCCTACGGAATGCTAGTTTTTTTTTGGGACTAGCTATCCCTCTGCAATTAAAAGAGAGCAGCTTCATGAGGGGGAAGACACCAAGGTGCTCTATGCTCTAAGAACCTGGTCAACTGCTAGTTGACGACCCGCGATGACGTCCATGCCCACCTGTTGCTTGGCCTTGGAGAGGGATGATGGTCTGCCTCGAGGTGGTTTAGGGGGGATGGAGGGGGATATAATCTTGATGCCAATGGAGTCCAGAGGCATAGACCGGTGTAGTGATTGGAGGTTGTAGGGGTGACATCAATTTCCAGAATCGGAGTCGGTGGAGTGATTTGAAGAGATGGTCGACTCAGGGAAGGAGGGAGGGGTGCTAGAGATAGTCGAAGGGGGTGGATTCAGAGGGCAGGCCAAAGAGTGAGGGGACGGAATAGTAGAAACAAAACAATGTTGTCAAGATGAGACAAATGCAGATGCACTAGATGATTTGGAAAAAGCGAAAGAGCAAAGGTGTAGACATACCTGAAGAGAGCGCAGCGACAGCAGCCGCCCGAGCCCTGATCATAGGAGGAGAGGGAGGCCGAATGGGAGCATTGTCGCGCTTCTTCGAAGTCTCTTTGACCACCTTATTTTGAGCATAGCTGGTAGTCGCCCAATGATCAGGTACCTCTGTGCCTATGATGGGTTCCATCATCCGGTGATCCGAAGATTTGGTTGACTTGTTCGGTGGATATTCCTTGAATAAATACTCGACCTTGTGGAACCTCCTGCACCGGAATGAAACACCCTCGTAATCAAGAATATGGATGCACGTGTAGTGTTTCCAATGCACATGCTCTTCTAGGCCCTCGCTTGTGTCGAGGTGAACTAGAATCCTCGCCAAAGACATATTGCCCGAAGATAGATATGAGTTGTTATGCTCCAGATAGGTTCCCAAGGCATTCCCAATACAGGGGAATATATCCTCGGACCAGAAGTGTAGGAACAGTCCAAGGAGTCTAACCCACAGTGACCCAGCGCCAAGCTTCTCCCTCTTAAGGTCGAAAAGAGGGCTCCATCTTTTGAGCAGCACAAGGGTGTGTTCAATGTGCTAGAATTTGGATAGGATCCATGTTGTGTGATCAACCCTAGCAAAGCGGAGCGTGAACCATCCCCTAACTAATGTTTGAACAAAAGGGAGTTTTTTCAATACGTGCCCCCATAGTTCGGCAATCCACTGTTTGAGCCTGGCCTTGGAGTAGTTTCGTCCTCGCACCTGGCCAACTAAAACCCCATCAGTTGTATCCAGTGCTTCACCCATTTGTATGTCTTCGACGAAGAGCAATGTTCTGGTATTTTTCCTTCACACACTTTGTCTTCTTCCCTTGCTTATGGCACTTTGCGCTTTCGTCATGCCGAGGAGTTCCCAGATGGGGATTTTGTTCATCCGAGTGGTGCTCAAATAAATTAAATTCGATCTTCGGCAGACTGCCTTCAAAAAATCCAGAGGTAGGAGGCATCGAAAAGTGCAAGAGAGGTGGTCCGTCGGGTAAAACAGGGGAGCACCCTTCAGGAGCAGAAGAGGGGAAATGGGTTGAGATGTCGACCGGAGGGTATAGCGAGTAACCCAAGGGGTAAATGGAGGGGTCCAGGCTAATGCAGCGAACCATAAACTGTAGGTTTGCTGGCAAAGGTGGAGGATAATGGAAATCGTCCATGAGGGGGGGTCCTCTGGCAAGGGTGCAGCCGAACAGGGGGGTCCCAAAACAGATGGCGAGGGCAATGGGACCGTCTGGGAGAAGACATCATGCAAACCAGGATGTTGGAGAAACTGCCCTTCAACACATATTTCATTAAAATTTGAAAATTTTTATTACAAGGACATCACTAGAATTGAGTGTTTAGGTTATTGGGAAATTCTAGATCCACTATTTAATTCCAAATTTAAAGAAATATGTCTTCTTCCGTTATCGGGGGAGGAGACGTCGTCCAAATGGAAACAAAGTCGAAAGGATCCTCGGTATAGTCTACCTGGTCAAGCTCCATGACCATAGTCGATAGCGAAAACAACGTGCCAACTTCCAGAAGTCCACGAAATATCATTCCCCAGAGGTTCACTGCAAAGCCAAAAAAACAATAACGGACAAGAGGGTCGCCTCGGGTGTGTTGGGAGCAAATGGTAACGACGACAATGGTAACAGGAAAGGTCTTGACCAGAGCAGACGGTTCAGTCATGGCTAAGAACAAGTGACCTAACCCTAGCCTACATCAAGCTGCAGCCAATATTTTCGCTGGAGCTCCATCATTTCCTTCATAGTTCCATCTACCAAGCATCAAAACATCCTTTCATTCCATTGCAAAATATGTATATATATATAAAGTTGAAATCATATAAATAAACCATGCTTTGAGGTATGTTAGTTATATGTATTATTATTAAATTTAATTCATTTTAATAAATTATTTTTACTTGCATTTTAAGTGATCATCAAGGATAACTTCTTGGCTTAATCCATTGCTTCTCAAAAGACTCTTTAGTCTTCGTTTCTTTGTATTCCTCTCATTTTCTATTGTCGATCTCAGTAGGTACCTCTTGTGGAAGTTTCTGTCCCTCCCCTCTGCTACCTCTTGCCTCTATATTTCCCTTCTGGTGTGCTCGCCCACCTCCCTCGGTAATAATGGAATGGAATCCGCTGGCAAATGTTCCAAAGTGTGAGAGTTGTGTAGTTTGCAGAGAAAACAAGTACATGATCGATCAGATAAGAGAAACGGTCAAGGATCTAAAATTTGAGGCCAAGTCCGAGAATTCTTTCCTCAAGAGACAGCTAGACGAGCAGAGGAAAGAAATTGCAGCGCTAAAACACAAGTGCAAGCACATGGAGGACACTATCATCTACTTGAAGAGTTTACTAATCAATCAGACGAGAGAAAATTCTAACTACAAAAGCAGCAAGAGCCAACCTCATTCTTAGCAGGAGCCTTTAGTCAACAAAAATTAGTTGCTAATTCTTCATCCCACTCCTTTTTGCAAAGTCCTTCCACTAGTAGTTTTCTATGTTATGTAAATGTAAATTTCTGTTGAATTGGTTTGTATGTATTTATAAGGATAGTGCGGTTGGTATTATCAGAAACAAAGGGGGAAGGACATGGAAGATGGGGACTGTTTGCCCTCTGTTTTTCTTCCAGGATGCCTCTATCCATTTTGACTTGATGTAAGGGAGCATGCCTCCCTTTTTGTTTTTGGAAAAGAAAATCAGTAACTAAGTCTGTTAAAAAAAAAAAAATCAAGGATAACAGTTTCATTTAAATCTTATTTGGTCTACATAATATTTTCATTCAAATGCAATTCGTTTTTTAAAGAAAGCTCTGTTAGGAATAACATGCATTGAATTCATTCTAGGAAGGGATAAATGTATTGTTTTTGCATGTCTTGTTATTGAAACAACATGTTCTTTATCGAACAATTCTTTCTCCTAATTGTCCTCTTGATACCTGCAAACAAATGGATGTTTGTCCATGTGGTTGTAATGAATGAGAGATAGGTGTACGAGTAATCTCCAAGTAGTGGACGAGGAAATAATAGGTTCAAAGAGTTACATCGATCAAACAATTCAACAATAGGAATACACTAGCAATTGCAAAAGCATAAATGAAGACAAATATTGCAAAGCAATTTTAGGTATTTGAATGATGGGAAATTAGAAGTGCAAATGTAAACTTTTGCTATTCTGAAATTAATCTATAGACTTGAATTCATAAAAGTTTCTTATATTAATCTTAAAATCAAGGATTCAATTTTATAGATCAAACCAACAAAAATTGAGAACAAATTGATTTCATGATTTTTATTGTATCACTGTTGAATTAAGGAGTAATGGAAGATGTGATATATTTGAAACAAATAAATATATAACTTATTAGAATTTACTTCTTATAAATGCATATTATTGTTTGGATTATATATTATTATATCTAACTCCATAATGGAAGATGTGATATATTTGAAACAAATAAATAACTTATTAGAATTTACTTCTTATAAGTGCATATTATTGTTTGGATTTATATTTGCATATACCTTATTATATCTAACTCCATAATTTCTCGTATTTGGTCATTTTTAATATGACATATCTAAGAAAATTCATTGATTGAGTACACTCGGTGATAACTTATATATTAATAGGGGTTCAAAGTATTGTAAACAAACCCCAGGAAGAATTGACTTATTTAATGGAATTGAAAGAATTTGCTCTTATTTTAATGAGATGAAAAGGATTTGCTCATTAGCACAATCTAGGTAGTAGTTAAACAACAATCAAAATTACACCGTTGAAACAAGGTAAAAAGCCAATTACAGTAAAATAGAAAAAATAAACTGTCAAAAAATCTAATGACACCTTTGAAAGTAGTTAAAAAGAAGACACACAATAAAAATGAAAAACTCAAAATGTTAGAAAAAATAGATGGAATATCTAATAATTGTGAGTGGAAGTTTCTAAGATAGACCTAAATGGAAATATCTAGAAACCATAGTTACGAAACTACTTCAGCGATGTTGGAGAGTAGGATTTCAATTCAAACTCATAAAAAGAATCCATAAAATCACTAAGCTAATGACACCTTTGAAAGGAGTTAAAAAGAAGACATACAATAAAATGAAAAACTCAAAATGTTAGAAAAATTAGATGGAATATCTAATAATTGTGAGTAAATGCAGTATTTTTCTAAGATAGATGGAAATGGAAATAGCTAGAAACCATAGTTACGAAACTAACTCAGCAATGTTGGAGAGTAGGATTTCAATTCAAACTCGTTAAAAGAATCCATAAAAACACTCAGCACATCAATCTCATAAAACCCGTGAAAAATCAAAAAGAACTCAAAGGCAAGAGTTTAAGATCGACTAGAACCCAAGGATCAGACAGTCCAAGTCGAACTTGGTTGCAACAAAAGTTTTCACTCAAAACTTTGTAGGGAAAAGTTTGATTTGGTAGTACTTGACCATTTGGTCAAGATTTGTAACAATGTCAAAAACCTTTGTCATCTTTCTAAGTGGAGCATATCATTTTTTTATAGATCTTGAAGCAAAAACAAACAACCTATTTATGCAACTCTACAATTTTAAAAGCAATAGAATCATAATTAATTTTTGAACTCAATAAAATGGAATCAATTGGCTCATTGATTCTATATTATTAACATTTTTTGTTTCTAAAGAAATGGTCAAAAACCTTTGTCATCTTTCTAAGTGGAATGTATCATTTTGCTATAGATCTTGAAGCAAAAACAAACAACCTATTTATATAGCTCCACGATTTTAGAAGCAATAGAGCCATAATTAATTTTTGAACTCACTAAAATGGAATCAATTGGCTCATTGATTCTGTATTATTAAGAATTTTTGTTTCTAAAGGAGGTATTATCAATCACCAATACCTTTTGTTTGTGTTACAAAGAAATGGAAACAAGCTTAGCAAAAGGTTTGGAGTTTAAAATAATCAAACCTATAAAAAAATTTCCCTATCAAAATTACTCATAGCACAACTCAACTTGAATGGATATTTTGTTTTCATGAAAAAAAAAGCCCCTTCACTTCACCTTTCCATTCACGAAGGTCATGAATAATATACCCATGAAATGGAAATAAATGCTAATTAAATCTGAGTTGAATAATATACGTATGAATTGAAAATAAGTGTTTAATTAAATATGAGTTAAAAATATTCATTCATGATCATGCAAATTTAGTTTTTCTCTGTAATTCATGAAGAATAAAAAAATCTTATTTAACCCTACCAATAAGTAATCAACATTTCATCAATTGAGATTTTCTATCTAACCCTCTAGGAGCATCCACTAATTAGGGTGACTGAGCACAAGGACATTATTTATTTCTATTTGGTGTGTGCTAGAAACAAAGTTATGTATGCTTTCATCAATTGAGATTTTCTATCTAACCCTCTAGGAGCATCCACTAATTAGGGTGACTGGTATTTTCAATCTAACCCTTTAGCACTAATTAAGGTGACTGAGCACAAAGACATTATTTATTTCCATTTGGTGTGTGCTAGAAACAAAGTTATGTATGCTATAAAGCAAGGCACATGAAGTGGGAAAAAAGGTGACTGAGCACAAGGACATTATTTATATCCATTTGATGTGTGCTAGAAACAAATTATGTATGCTATAAAGCATCGCATAACAGGCGAGAAAAAAAACAATAGGTAGTAAATCAAAATGTCCCATTACAGACATGTAGATGGTATCATAGCTTCCAACATATTCTAACAACAATGACCTTATCCAATTGCTTCCCAGCGAAACAATAACGAAAATCTGCCAATAACTCTAGCAACTACCTACCAAAGAATTAAATGTAGCCTCCTATTAAGTTGACATCCGAAATGCGTGACCTTACAAACTTTCAAAGGAAGGAACTCTTCCCTCAGCAAGTCCATCGACATCCAAAATGCGTGACTTTACAACTTTCAGAGGAAGGATCTCTTCCCTCAGCAAGTCCATCGAGAACAAAATACAAATTCTATACAGATCGTTTCTTTACATAAATATCTGTATCAATATGTTCAAGCAATGGTCATCAAACAAGAAAGCTCGTTGACTCAATTGCAGAGACTCGTGCATAATTAATGTTTTCTCAATTGAATTACTTCAATTTGAGCTCCAGTTAATGTCAATCCAAAAATGTTGATTCAGTTTATAAATATAATATTCTCTAAAATCTCACAAAGCTTCCACATAAACCAGGTTTGTTTGACTGCACATGAACATATGAAAAATCTCGTGGTACAAGAAAGGTTTAAAAATACACCGAAAAACCTTCGGAAAGATTCATGAATTATGCTCCAATTACAGACTGCACCTACAGCGCTGAGCAATTTCACTGCACCTACATACTTACTCATTTAGGTATCGTTTACAGTTGTTTAACCTCCATCTACAGCACTAAGCAATTTCACTGCCAAGAAGCGCTACCATTATTCATGGAATTCTTGTAAATAAACAGTCGGTATACAAAGTGGTTCAATGCACTTCAAATTGTTCTTATGTTCCCATTGAACTACCGAAAGGGTGGTTCCGAACCTTGGTTACTTAATGTTGGATTTGATCAGATAGTTCCATTATCTGGGGGAGGTCCAACACCCGATTTCCTTCTGACTCTGAAGGCTCAATAACATGAACTCCTCCATCTGTCATTATTCGGCAGGCAATACCCGAGCATCCAATGGCTGGATCAAGTGGTAGCGGTATCAGGCCTTCAATTTCGATATGTATTCATCCTGCTCGAAGAGCATGAAATGCTCTGAGAGCAAGGTTTGGTTCTCTTTTTGATGCAACGACTAAGGATAGGCATTACTGCTGCATAAATAACAAAACAACAAATTAAATCATAATATGCCTTGCCAAAAGGCAAATCTGACAAATAGATGTATCAACCTTGATAGAATGAAAAAGCCCATTTACCTGTTCATTCCCAATGGTAAATATGCAGAAGGTGCAATGCGATAGTGAGGCCTCAAGCTTTATGCATCAAACACGGCAACTGCACCATCACAGAAGCTCGCATAAACTAGGACGCTGTCACATGAGTATATGGCACTTGAAATAGGAGCAGACAGGGAATCATGAGGAGACCACTGTAATGCAACCATGTAACAAGGTCATCCAATCAGATACAGAAAGTGACATTACATAACTGTCTATGTTTGAATTCAAGACTGCTTACAAGTACTTACATAGCGCAAGCGCTCCAACTCGGAAGCATCACATATAGCGAGCTGGCTCTCATGCACAACCAACAAGTGAATTGTATCCCCGACTGGTGGCGATGATATTCCTGGTTGTACCGGTTCAACTCTTGACTTTCGGTTGTCCCACCCATCTATGCCCCAGAGACATAACTGCCGAAGGACGTGGTTGTGAGTACAGGAACATTTCTACTCGCTAGTTTTGTGTGAGCTTTAAAGTGAACATCACGGAGTCAGAAATAATAAAAGACACCATATACCTGGGCATCAGCTCCAGAAGATACCAAAAGCCATGCCTGTGATTTTCTTTTGGTGGCCCTTGAGCTTTGTTTTCACCTGTAAAAGGTCATTTTTGGTAAAAGGGCACAACTCGAACATTGTATATTTGAATTGATGAATCCTCCATGCCAATTGCAATGATGTTATTGTCCGGAGGGTGGAAAGCCAGAAAATTGGCTGCACGAGGAGGTGGCATGAAAGTTGTCATGACCTGCAATGAATAACTAATTAGCATGCCATGAAACCAGTGACTTGGATAAACTGGGAGCCTTTGAAATCTTAGCCTATTGTGAGGATCATTACACAAGAACCAACTCTAACATCACATAATTTGAAAGTTCAAAAACACAACAGTTATATTTACAGGTGAGACATTAGAGTATAAACCCCTAAGCAGACCAGTACCAAAACTGGAATTATATACATCATCGGAAACATTAAAATGTTCTTTAGGTAGAAGGCTCTCTTACCTTAAATGTCATCATATTGAATAAGGAGACCTTGCCACCGGATGCAGACATCACATAGGAATCATTATTAGACAAAGCTATATAAGCAGCGGTTTCTTCTGGATTTGTATCACCAATGTCATTATTCATAACAATCCCACTAGCTAGCTACCACATCTGTGGTGGAATACTCGCTGTAGACTGTGGAATAAAATACTCTTAGTTCCTTGTCAATCATTGCTACATAAAATACAGCTGCAAATTATATATCCAAAAGTATAACAAACAAATAAATAAATAAAACAAAATGAAATCAAAAAACTACCAAAGAACCCCACCTTTCCAGATGGATTCCGGTCACTCTGCTGCCATTTGCATAGCTTATGGACAGTAATGGATGCCAGTGCTAAAACAGCAACAACGGAATTGGTGTATATCAGTCTTACTTCCTGCAAGAAATGGCACATTACTTGGTTGGATTTGTAGCACAAAAAATTGTAATGTATGTCAACTTTTAGTGTTTTCTATAATAGAAGGATGATTGCATACCTTGCTTGCATGCATTGTGTTCACGCAACCTGAGGGACCTACACTGACCCGAATGTGATCTCAGTCAATTTCCAGTTCTTGCTTTTGTCTGTAACCTCATTTAGAAGCCCCGGTCTAACATCTGGGGTCCTACTGCTGTCTATACTCTGCACATATGTTGTTTCGAGTGTCAGATAATTGTAAGAATACACTGATCATATCATCCTATTCCTATAAAAGATACGTCAAAATAATGGCTAATAGAGCATTTGAAAGGGAAAAACAAAATCCTGTGCTATATGGAAACTTGAAAACAACAATATCTGTACTCTGGAGTGAAAGTTTAGACACCGATAAGATATATGTGACAAACTAAACTGAATATGGCTGGACAAATATTCTAGAATCTAAAGAAATAATTCTAGGAGAAAGCTCTTACAAACTTGGTCATTGACACTGCAGGTGGAAGTCTCTCTGAACGGTCTATAGCACCAGGGAGGGAACCAGGAGCAGTGACTGCAGGACATGGCATTCACAATTGAAGTATGCATAATAAAAATGATCTGGTTAGAGTTTAAACTTTACCATTAATTAGCAGTGCATGTACATAGTAAATGTTCATGGAAGCAATTTACCTTTGTTGCCAAGCGAAATTCCTCTGCATTGGCTAAGATCTTTATGCTATGTCATTCGTTGTGACTGCCAACTGGGAACCATCTTTAGTGAAAAGAAGGTGAGGACTAGAATGGAACTTTTTGGAAAATAACACAAGGATTATACATTGAGATGTGATTAAGAAAACTTGAAATAATGTATTGAAACATTTTTTTTTTCTCAAAATCATTCTCTCAAACTCTAAAAATAAGGCATCCTCGTCTTCAAAAATAACTTCTTACCGAACTACCCTCCCTCAACATCAATTGTTGTCAGGATATTGGTGTTATCCATGTCCCAGAACTTTATTTGAAATTAATCACCAGCTGCCAAGAACCTATTCCTAGTTTTATCAAATTTGCAAAACAAGGAACGCTTCCTAAAACCAGAATATGTCCACTTGATTGTTCGCTCACTTTCATTCCACTCAACCAGGTACAAATCACCATCTTTACTGGTTCCACAGGAGAAGAGCCTAATAAAAAATACAAATAATTATATACTTTAGAAAGGGCATTGTCTTGACATAGTACATATAAAAAAATTGAAGTAAAACTCAGATCCCCATGAAGACACTTCACAAACTAAATACCATTCCAAGTTTTTACCTTGTTCCATCAGCAATGTAAGCCATTGTAGTGCACCAGAGGCCCAGAGCATTAAAGTCCACCCTAGATCCCACAAGATCATACAACCAGGCTTTGATCTTTCCATCAATAGCTGTAGAAAAAATAGTCTGCATACAAACAAAGAGTCATAATCCATCTATCTTTAGTGCAATAAAGTATTTCTCATATGGCAAAAAAAATCATAGGAAGCCAAACATCAAACAAAAATAGAATATGCAATGTAACTTCACACAATGTAAATCGCCTGCCATAGTATAAGAATATATGTGAACTATATGCTTGGAAAAAGCAACTCAATATAGGCATGTCAGAATATAAATAGAGGGAATAGCACACCATTGTATTGGTGCTCAACCAACCAAATGGAGACCAGAGACATTGTAGATGGCATTATTACAAATCACTCACAACATTGTTGTATAAAGAAGGAAATGATAGGCAATCATCTTATTAAAGAATACAAAGTATAGATTAAGTTACCCCAAATACAATGATTCACTGATACAGCTGGATCTTTCACAAGAGCAGCCTATGAAAACATAAAAAAACACGTATAAGAGTTTACCTAAGGCCTGTGCTAATAATCAACTCCAGTAAAGAACTCTAAAATCTTTTCAAGATCAATTCATAGGTACAATTTTCCCAATTTAGATCACAGAACTAATTTATGAAAAAATTATCTACCTGCATTGGAATTGAACAGGCTGAAATTTCCCAAACCTTAAAGATCCTACAAGCTAATCTTTCTCAAGATGCCACTTGCCAAATTGCTTTGTCACCAACATTTGTTAAAACTGATCGATAAAGTCAGCAATGCAAAGTTGAACCACTAGCCAGTGTCAACATACTTACAAAGATAAAAGGTACATATTCCAAGTTGACTTTAGGAATTTATTTGAATGAAGAATTGTATTGAATGGAATTTGAAATCACGTAGCAGAATTGTTTGCTGCAGAGCATGGAAATCCATACTCATAACATTTGAACCCTGGTTGAGAGTTCTTGCCTGTCTCTTTGGCAGGTCATCTTGGGAGTACATGTTAAGAGGATAAGTTGGGCCTGGGCCTGGGCAGGTCACCTACAATTAGAAAGTAAGCATTCTTCGTTTGTAGAAAAGCAATGCCCTGTAGAATAACTGACAAATCCTACTCAAAATCGAACACATACAACAGTCAATGGAACTGGTAGAAAAGCTAAGAAACTCGAAACAAATCAAAACAAAAACTAAAAGAGAATTTAGCATTAAATTGGTAATGAACACATGGACTGCAGACAGACAATTTCAATCCATCATATCATCGAATATCGATCTTAATTAATGCTCTGTATGTACCTCCTCAGACTGACCACCCCGGATGTGCTTCATGAGGTGTTCAGAATCAGCAGATTGATAGTCTACAGCAGGACCATTTGATGAGAAGTCAAAATATGCTCTATTTGGAAAACTCGTGTTATAGAAAAAAGGAAAAATATTTCTGACATATATGAACAGAAAGGGCCTACTAAATCATCCCACTTCAAAGGACATAAACTATTCTCTCTTATTCCACTGTTCCTACTCAATAACATTCAAGCATGCCATAAAAAATTTCCAAGAGATAACATAAGGTTAGCCTACCAAAGAGCATTTTACAAAATATAATAAATTAAACTCACCTGCATTTGGGGGTGGTGCAAGAGACACTGGTCCAGCAGAGTGTGGAGCAGCAGGATTAGAATTTGCCATCCATCCCGAAAGACTGCTCAAGCATGCCAAAAAAAATTTCCAAGAGATAACATGGTGTTAGCCTACCAAAGAGAATTTTACAAAATATAATAAATTAAACTCACCTGCATTTGGGGGTGGTGCAAGAGACAATGGTGCAGCAGAGTGTGGAGTAGCAGGATTAGAATTTGCCATCCATCCCGAAAGACTGCTGGAAGAAGCACCAGCAGGATGGAAAGCCTGAAATAGAAGATGCAATATGCAATATGTTAGATAGAAGATGCTGAAAAAACATCCTAAAATGGCTCAATAAAGGATTGCCAAGAATTGTCAACTTATCAACCTTCTAATCATTAAATGATATAGGCCAGATGTATCCTCTCTACAAAGTCATGTAGCTGACCTTTCTGATTGTATGCTGCAACAGAGTAGATCAAGTTGTGGCATCTTTCATGTTGGTATGTCCATAGACTCTATACTATATTGTGCAATGTGAAGCCAAGTCTTTTTGGTAGGATGCAGCTGTGTGAAGGCGATATTGCTACATGTCATCAATTTAGATGGTTGTGAGTTAAACAATGTAGTCTTGGAATAAATAGCATATATTGCAGGGTGAACAATTTCACTGTTGCATTTACTGTTCATTAGTTATCACTACAAATACTCAGAGACATTTCATGACAACTTCTCTGTACCTATCCCAGCATCTATTTGTGATTTGAAACATCCATCATTATTCATAATATATTGTGTCAATACTCCAGAGAGAAATATGCACCAGTCAAACTGAATATCAAGGTGGAGGTTAACACAATGGTTGTGATTGTTATTCTCTGTACCTATCCCAGTGTCTATTGGTGATTTGAAACGTCTATCATTATTCATAATATATTGTGTCAATACTCCAGAGAGAAATATGCACCAGTCAAACTAAATATCAAGGTGGAGGTTAATACAATGGTTGTGATTGTTATAGAGAGGCTTCAGTGCTCTCAATGGAGGGAAGCTCAGGCACTTAAGATGTCTCTGCAGGAAATACCCCACAAACTCATGTTTTTCTCCTTTCTGGCAATAGTGTTTATGATTACAAACCTATGGATCTTCCACCTTTGGAAGATACTTCAGACTCAAGAAAAGTTGAAAATGGTAATTTGGAGATCATTTTGTTGAGTGTGGATGGCCAAACTCGAGAAAAGTTGAAAATGGTAAATTGGAGGTCATTTTATTGAGTGTGGATGGCCATGTAATGACAGCACCTATGAACTCATTTAAGCATGTAGAGAGTGGCAATTTATGTGAAACTCAAGTAAATATTGTTGATGGTCAGGATTATTGTAAAGAATCTAGAGAGAGAATCAAACCTGTAGGCTAGGTGGTGGATATCCACAGCAAGTTCATTAGGCACAAAGATCAGTTCAGTGGTACAAAAATAACCTTAAAATATATAGAGTGACTTATGCATATATTGGTGTCAACTATTTGAAACAGGTCCATCCTAGTTTAAACACACACACTGTTTTGACTAGTGGATACTTTGTCAACCATTTAAGGTTCAAATCTAAGGATGAAACTTATGCAACATATATAATGCTTGTTGCTACCTGTGCTTCAAAAAATGGAATGGACACACTATAGTTTTAGCTTTCAGGATGTTATGTCAGCATCTTCTATCTAGCATATTGCATATGACATGAGTTTGTTCAGTTCTAAAATGGCTCAATAAAGGATTGCCAAGAATTGTTAACTTATCCACCTTCTAATCATCAAATGATATATAGGACATATGTAGCCTCCTTCTACAAAGTCATGTAGCTGATCTTTCTGATTGTAAGTTGCAACAGAGTAGATCAATTTGTGGCATCTTCCATGTTGGTATGTCTATACCATATTGTGCAATGTGAAGCCAAGTCTTTTTGTTAGGATGCAGCTCTTGTGAAGGAAATACACTAAACTCATTACGTGTGATCAAAGGCTAAATCTTCAACTTCTCTTAGTGGTGGCTGGGAAATCCACTGGTAGGGATGGAGTTGACAAAACAAAGGTTGATAAAATTAGGCTATCATTCAATATTCATTCTTTGGGTAGCATTTCACATGTTAGTCAAAGCAGTGGTGAAGCTTTCATTTCTTTTTTTGAGCACAGTTTGAGATTTTCACATAAGAAAATGGGAAACAAGTTGCTAAGTAGCAACTCAAAAATTTCTCCTGCTGATGAAGATAATGATGCAAAACTAAAGCTTCAGATGGGATCTGATAACATAGTGGATTCATCTTTTTACCACCAGAAAATGCCAGGAACCAACAAGACTCCTCGTATTATTCTTTTTGTAGTAGAATTAGCAAATGGAAGTGGTATACAAAATGCTTGTATTCACTTAAAAGTCTTCAGTAATGGAGACTATTTCCAGTGCTATTACAACACTAGATTCAACCAGTCAAACTAAATACCAAGGTAGACCCAATCTTGATAGTGCAGAATCTCTAAAAGAGAGGTAATAAAGTGCCCGCCAAATGTACTCTATGTCAATCAGAGGAAGAAATTTCCCCACAGCTATTTTTAGTTTGTCTCTTCACCAAACATGTTTAGAACTACACCATTAAGGATCTCAGCATTCAAGTAGGCAAAGGATTGGAGGCAACTAAGCCTTTCATGGAAAAAAAATCCTATGGCCAGAAAACTAAACAACAAACCAATGATGGTGAAAGCATGGAAGGACATCCCAAAATACATCTCATGGAAAATAAGTATGGTCCGGAATCGTGCTCTCTTTCAAAATAAAGCCCCCAGACCAAAGATAGTGTTAGAGCTCTTCTAAATGAGAAAATACTCCGGTACTTGCTTGTGGATAAAGTTACAAACAAAAAATGCCTAACATTTAGAAATCATAAATCACAAGTGAGAAGATAAATGATTGGTTTTGCAAAGTGTTTTGAATATAAGGCTATTTAAGAAACTGTCTTTATCACATTTAAGTCTACAGCTATGAAGGAAAACAATCATTAACAGAAAACTATGTTCAAAGTAGCAAATGTTTATGGATAGCGTTATCTGCTGCCAGTAATCTTTAGTCTTAATCTGTGAAGACATTCTGATAAAGAGTTAGCTCTATAACGAATTTGTAAGAGATGATGGGCTTCACCCTACAACTGTTTGCATTATGGATAATTTTAGGTAGCCATGTGCTTAAAGGTTGATATTTTTACACCAAAAGGCCTGGCAGATCTAAAATATTAGGTAAGATGCCAGAGAGCAATGG
>APFE031710030.1:0-24750 GCA_000404065.3 Pinus taeda | reverse complement strand
TATTCGAGCACTATCATTGTTGGAATGGCAACATCGGTCCATGTTCCATGGACCCGTGTTGCCCCTGGATTCCCAAAAAACGTCGTTTAGGGCCTCAAAACGGCTCCCGAAGTTCAGGACCCGAAAAACTGCTAAAATAGTAAGTTGTGCTACAATTAAGGAAACTGAAAATGCTGACAAAGACAATGGTGGGGGTCCAGGTGGACTTGGGAGGTGGCCACCAATATCCACCTGGATCATCCAGAGCATGAGCACCTTTCTCTACAATATAAATTGAGGCTCTGGTTGGAATTTTCCATCTGGTTCCACATGCAATACAAACCATTCAAGCACATGATCATCATCCTTAACATACTTCTTAAGCAATGATACATGGAAAACATCATGGACTTTCACTGTCAGAGGAAGTGCAAGTCGATAGGCTACTAGCCCAATCCTCTCAATGATACTGAAGGGTCCACAAAACCATGGTGCCAACTTGGTACATGATTCAATCTGCAAGGAGCTCTTCTTCGGTTTGATGTGCAAGTACACCTATTCCACAACCTGGAACTCCTTGAACAATATGTTATTGTCTACATAACTCTTCTGCCTATCCTGTGTTGCCTTTATATTCTTCTTGATCACTTGCATTTCCTGTTCCATGTCTGCCAACATATCTAGTCCAATCACTAACCTGCTAACTAGATCACTCCAATTGATAGGAGTGTTACAACTTTGTCCATACAATGCCTCAAAAGGACTCATCCTCAATAACTCCTGATAATCATTGTTGTATGCAAACTCTACCAAAGGGAGAAACTCTTCCCACTTTCATTGTTGATGCATCACATACATCCTCAACATGTCCTCCAATCTCCTGCTGACCCTCTCTGTCTGTCCATGTGTCTATGGATGATAAGTCGTGCTGAAGGTCAATTTTGTGCCCAAACCTGCAAATAATTCCTTCCAAAATTTGGAAGTGAACTTCACATCCCTTTCTGACACAATCTTCTTTGGAACACCATGTAACTTGACCACAACTCTGATGAATACTTGTGCCACACTAGATGAGAATGTAGGCTTCACCAGAATGAAGTGTGCAACCTTTTTTAACTTGTCCACAATAACCATAATGGAATCATTTTTCTTCATTGTCTTAGGCAACCCTGTGATGATATCCATGGAAATGACCTCACATTTCCACTCTGAAATCGTGATCGAGTGTAGCAATCCACCTAGATGTGTACACTTTGCTTTCACTTTTTGACAATCAAAACACCTCGCCACAAACTATACTACATCCCTCTTCAAATTCAGCTAATAATAATATCGCTTCACTATTTTCAGTGGCTTCAAATAACCTGGGTGATCTGAATATGGTTTCGCATGAAACTCCCTCAAGATCACCTTCTTGAGCTCACTGTTATCCAGTATATAAATCATGTCTTGAAACCTGACCGATCCATCTACTGTAAGAAAAAAATCCATACCATGTGCACCACCAGCTGTACCTATACCTATACATTTTCATGTACCTTACTACCACCTGTACATGTACCACTACATGTACATGCACTTGTTTCAACCTACACACAATCTCCATATACCTGACATCTTGTTGACCTGCCTGCAAGATCCTATCCTGTAATTTTGTCCCATAGGAGATCGTAGCTGCCAAGTGATTTACCTGTACTTGTCTACTGAGAGCATTTTCCACCCTATTCTCTTTACCTTTGACGTTATCGATCTCATAATCAAACTCGTTGATTGTGGCCAACCATCTAGCATGCCTACTATTCAAATTCATCTGGTCAAACAAATACCTCAACCCAATGAGATCACTCATAAGTACAAACCTCATGCCTAGAAGATAGTGTCTCCACATCTTCAATGCATGTATAATCACTGATAACTCAAGATTGTGTGTCGAGTAGTTCTGCTCGTGCTTGTTTAGTTTCTGGGATGCATAGCATACCTCTTGTCCATCCTACATAAGGACTCCACCAAGCCCTCTCTTGCAAGCATATCTGCATACTACAAATTCCTTGTCCAGATCCAAATCTGTAACACTGGTGCATGTGTCAACAACTGCTTAAGTTACTCAGATCTAGACTCACACTCCTCTATCCATTTGAACTTCTTACCTTTCCACTACAATGATGTGATAGGATAAGAAATCTATGAGAATTTCTTAATGAACATCCTATAATATCCTTCAAACCCATGAAAGATATCACCTCATCCACACTCTTAGGAGTTACCCACTCCATGATGGCCCTTATCTTCTCTGGATCTACTACCATTCCCTCCTTGGAGAAAACATGTCCCAAGTAATGTACCTCTGTCTCAAAGAAACTACACTTGTTGAGCTTAGCATACAACTGATTCTCTCACAACAACCTCAACACTATTGTTAAATGCTCGACATGCTCTTCCTCATTTTTAGAATATGCCAGTATATCATCAATGAACACAATAACAAAATTATCCAAATACAGACGCAACACACTATTCTTCAAGCACATGAATGTAGCTGGAGCATTAGTCAAGCCAAATGGAACAATACACAAACTCATAATGTCCATACCTGGTCCTAAACGCAGTCTTGTAAATGTCCTCCTCTTTGATGTGCACCTGATGGTATCTAGATCTCAAGTCAATCTTCAAGAACATTGTTGCTCCCTTCAGTTAATCGAACAAGTCATCAATCCTCAACAAAGGGTGTCTATTCTTGATAGTCACTTTGTTCAACTTCTTATAGTCAATGCATAATCTGAGAGTGCCATCTTTCTTCCTTAAAAACAATACCAGTGTGCCCCAAGGTGATAAACTTGGCCTAATGTATTCCTTATCCAACATTTCCTTCAATTGTAGCTTTAACTCAACTAACTCATGTGTGCTCATCCTGTAAGGTGCTTTCGATGTTGGAGATGCCCCTAGCACTAACTCAATAGAAAATTCTACCTCCTTGTGAGGTGGAAACTCTATAATGTCCTCAAGAAATACATCCTGAAATTCTTGCAAAACTAGTTAACTATTCAACACATTTTCATCCTCAACCTCCTTACCCTTATCACTAGAAATGTGTATTGCAAATAGCTTACACCCTTTCTTGTGGCTACACTTTGCTTGCGTAGTTATCATCATCCTAACGGATGTGGCTTTCTTCTTACCCTGTAAGACTCTTAGTTCTTCATTTTCATCAACACACTCTATAGCTTTGTCATAACAGTCTACCTTGGTACTATGAAGATACAACCAAACCATGCCCAACAACATAATGTATGATCCAAATAATAATACATTTAAATGTGTTGCGGTAGGCATACCATTCAAATAAAATGATCAATCTCTTACCCAATGATGAACTCGCTTCTTGGTACCTGTAGCCAACTGCACTAACCAAGGCTCTGCATGCAATTCCTTATTCAAACCACACTTATCCACTAAGTTAGGACTAACATAGTGACAATAGAAATAGCTTGATCACAAATCTTACCGTCCATCTCAATGATAGATGCCCGATGTTCTGCATGTTGGTTTTCCACTAACGCATAGATATGTGGAATACTCTGACCAACATCCCCAACAGTCTATGCCTCATGTGCAATGTATATTTGAGGCCTACCACCTTGATTATGTGGACAATCTCTCCTAAGGTGCTCCTTACTGCATGTCCAACACTCCAACCGACCAGTGCCCTCACCTCTATGTTATTGTTGTTGTTGTGACCCATGTCCCTATCTAACTGCATTAAATCTCTTTTATAGTGCCAAATTTTCTTTATCATCTGCATGTGAAGGCCTTGTCCTCTTAGGCTTCCATTTACCTTTACCTTTGTCCTTTTCTTTCCATCCATGTTGAGATTCATTTTTACACTTTGATTTTTCATAGCAATGCTTCAGTTTCCCAATAACTTTCTCAAGTGACCAAGGCTCATCATACTCAATTCGATCTCTAAATTCTAATGGAAAACCACTGACAAATCACTAAACTTTAGCCTTCTCATTAGTAAGATACAGTACATACCTCTATAGCTCCAAAAACTTGGTCATGTATTCTTTGTATGTCATTGATCCCATCTTTAGATCATATAATTCTTTTGCCTTACTATCATAGTACCTCTCTAACAAGTATTTATTCTTAAAAATCCTTGTGAACTCCTGCCAACTCAAGACATATGTCCCAATATCTCTAACCCGTTTCACATCTTCCCACCAAATGTTTTCTTTACCTTTCAAGCTGAAGATAGCTACTATGGCCTTCATGTTATCAATGTAATCATGCAACTCAAAGAATTTTTTCATCCCAAGTACCCAAGCCTCTGCATCTTCCGGCTTCTTCACATCTCCATCAAAAGCAGGTGGCTTTGCTTTCTTAAACTCATCAAGCAAGTATCCCCTATCATTTCTCCTATAATGATGATAGTGATGAAAATCATGATGTTTATCAGAACCAAAACTAGAATAGTACCTGTATTCATCACCCCTCCGAAGTGTCCATCAACCTACCTTCTCTCACAATGTCAGATCTATCCAACCCGTTTCTAACAGGAGATCTACTGCCATATGCCCCATTAGTTCTATCCTCCTGTCCATTGCTAATCTGAAGCGACCCTTGTTGCTGCAAGTCTGACAAACTCTGAAGAAGTATAGCATTGACCTATGCTTGTTTCTCTTGTGCTTGTATGATCTAGTCATTATCTACCTTACAACTCCTTATTTCTTCTTTTAAGCTTCTCAATGTAACTTCCAAGTCGGAAGGGTTCCTAACACCATATTATTCTTCGGATTCATAGAGAGAGTCTTTGTAGTCAACCATATTGCTATCCATTTGATATTTCTTCCTACAATGCATAATATGTCAGGTAAACCAAATCATAATAAATCACGTACCTCATTATAGCTCAGGGAGGATGCTTCTTCTGCAAGATCACCAAATCATCCTGATACATGTATAACATAATCATAACAACATATATACATACGCAAATGAATGTATAAACACATAAACATCACTCTAGTTAGGGTCCAGTCCTCAATTCAAGGCCATACCAACAATGCATGTTATGACCTCATGCATGACAATAACCATTGCTCCATTGTACACATTGCCACATGCAACCAACAATATGTATAAGCAATGCCTAATCAACTACACGTACGTATAAATGCATGTAGTCGAACATAAGCGATCAATTCTTGTAATAAACCTACAATATTGATACATGTAATCAAAATATTCAATAATATAACCTAACATATAAGGATGTAAGTAGGGGACATATAATCAACGTGTAAGTGACATATAACTATATGCAACCAATCATATACTCATGACAATGCATTCCATGAAATCAATATCAATTTCTTCATGACAACCATACTACAACCATAATCAAGCAATTACAACAAGCACATGAAATGCAAGTGTAGAGACACACATGCAACTGGCATGCATGCATGACCAACACACACCACTCATCTAGTCCGAGAGTTGAACCATGCTCTGGTACCACTCTATAACACCCTCCCACATCCTCCCAAGTAACCATGCCAATCGAGGTAAACATGAGACGAGAGGCTGCTATAATCAGATTTGACCTCCTATGTGACCTTAAGGAAGTGGAATCGACGAAACATCACACACAGTCATCCAACATCATCAACAGAACCGTCAAGAGACAAGTCAGCCACTTAGATAACATGTCCCTAGTTCCCACTGTTTTTTTGGATCTCTTATGCTAAAGTTATCTCATGCTATGGGAAAGGGAGCAACCAACATCCTAAAGTCTCTCTCACAAGTTTCCCTACCAGTGACCAAAGACTCAATTTGCCAATTCTGTGCTAGTGACCCTGGGATTTAACCCACTTTTTCAGGTCCATATCCTAGGCCATTTCCCATAATGGAATGATAGCTTGAAATCAGTAAAAGTACAAGGAAACAATGATGCAAAAGAAATAAGTTGAACAAGACCACAACAAGACCCCTACTAGCCTTGACAGGCATTTCGTCAAACATGTCATCAATATGCTACCTACAGGTGTAAACAATAGAATTAAGTGTAGGGATCTCATACTTATCTAAGTATAGCTATGAGCCATTGTTTCCTCATGTCATTTGCTGCATATTCATCTATTAGCTCATAGACACTTTATCCATTCATATACAATTCAAAACATGTTGAGAGCCATACATAGTTGTTCTCATAAAATGCACATATAGTAGCATAATAGGAACAGAAATACCATAAACATATCAGCCATCAAAATCCACATATGCGTTAGTAGATTTACACATGAAAATCAAGGAAATGAATTTCTCATTAATGAAAGCAATGAACCAACCAGAGATGGGACTACCACGTTCCACCCGACCATAGATTGGCTCAGCCAAGTCTCTTTTCAGCGAATCACCCCCGTGCCATATTTCAAGCATGAATGTGGAACTCAAACCAAAATAACTCAACCAGGGCTTACCAAGGCTAAACCACCTCACCCTCATCAATAGAAACCAGGCTTTACCATAATCCATCCTGGATCACTATGCCAACAAATATGAACACATGATAACATACTTTACCATGATCTCCACTCAATCACTAGGCCAAACAAGCATGGATGCCACCATA
This sequence comes from Pinus taeda, assembly GCA_000404065.3. Classification (NCBI taxonomy): domain Eukaryota; kingdom Viridiplantae; phylum Streptophyta; class Pinopsida; order Pinales; family Pinaceae; genus Pinus; species Pinus taeda. The sequence goes on along the minus strand of APFE031710030.1, from coordinate 18,137 downwards.
TTTCTCCACCTGCTCGTGAGGAATTTTCCTGTCTCCTAGTATCTCAAGTTTTACCGCAATCCAAACCCAGATGACTAGACCCTAAACCGAGACCCACTCTCCAGGCTTTACCGCATATCCCAAACCCAGGATTACTAGGCCCAATGGAGAGCAAACCACCTCTTGGCTTTATCGTATATCCTGTCATTCACTGGCAAGGATTACTAGGCCCACGAAGGCAACACAATCCTGGCTTTACCGCAACCCACAGTCTGGCTTGGGGTCACTAGGCCAATGGCTTTACCGTGATCCACAGTCTGGTTCAAGAACCACTAGGACATGTGCTCTATCATTCAGAGGTCCCCCCCAGCCAACTTCAAATCCATCTAACAATCCAGCTCAACCAAAACATGAGAACCCCATCACACCATGGCTATCCGAAAATGGAAAGGCTAGTCTGAAAACACTGTTACACCTGGAAAAACCCATGCCACAACAGCAAAAGAACCACATGCAATACCATGCATGCCAAATCTAGCAAGGAAAACACACATGCAAGTTGATACCTACAATGAAGCCTATTTTAGCTACTTGATCCTACCTTTCCCTGCTTGATCTTTTCTTCCTCTTGCCTTCTTTGCCTTTCTTGATCCAATTCCAAAATGCTCCAAGAAAACTCGAAGTGTCTAAGAGTGAGAGAGAGAGAGAGAGAGAATAATGAGAGATTTCCAATGCTTAATTAACAAAAGGTTACCAACTAATCCTGAGAAGCCTGTTTATGAATGAGGCCTCTATTTTCTTCATTTTCCATTATTTTCCTTCAATTTCCTCCTCACATGCACCTTGTGACTTTTCACCTCCTTTTTCTCCTAATTTCCATTCTTTTCATAAATAAATGTGCCAAAAGTGCCATTTTGCCTTTCCAAATCCTTAGGCATTGACTTTGCCAATTTCCTTAGCCATAAACAACCAAATGAAAACCCCCTAGGATGTATTTCCTAACATCCAGCTTGGAATAAGTGTCCCATCGACTATGGTTATTGTTTTTAACTTTTATTACATGGAATTTTCACCAGGGCTATTATAGAACCCTCCCCCTTAGGGGACGCCATTCTCGATGTTCAATCACATATACCTCAGCAAACCGTTGAAAGAAGACATACTGCTTATGGAGCTTTACAATACAGCTCGATGCAGTATTTACAATGAAAGATCTTCTCAAAACAAAACATCATGACAACATACCGCATAATGAAGCTTTATAACATAACTCATGGCAGTATTTACATCCATACACATATGTACATATAGCAACATCACCAGAAATATATATACCAAAACATATATCAAAACATATACCAAAACATATACTAAACACCATATCTAAGCATATATCAAAACATCATCTCAAAGCATATATTAACCATCATAAAGCATATACCAAACCACTATAAAGCATATACCAAACCACCATAAAGCATATACCAAACCACCATATCGAAGCTTCTTTGCCTCAACCAGCAAACAAGGAAGGATACATAGCCCGCATCTCCGTCATCTCCCATGTAGATTCATTGGGCCCAAAGTGCTTCCATTGTACTTTAACTTGCTCAGTTCCAGAGCATGAGCACCTTTTTCTGCAGTATACATTGAGGCTCCAGCTAGAATTCTCCAACTAATTCCACTTGCAATACAACCAATTCAACCACATGATCAGCATCCTTAACATACTTCTTAAGCAAAGATATAGGGAAAACATCATGGACTTTCACTATCAGAGGTAATGCAAGTCGATAGGCTACTGGCCCAATCCTCTCAATGATACTGAAGGGTCCACAAAACCGTGGTGCCACCTTGGCACATGATCCAATCCATAAGGAGATCTTCTTTGATTTGATGCGCAAGTATACATGTTCCCCAACCTAGAACTCCTTGAACAAAAATTTCATGTCTTCATAACTCTTCTACCTATCCTGTGTTTACTATAGATTCTTCTTAATCACCTGCATTTCATGTTCCATGTCTGCCAACATATCTGGTCCAACCAATACCCTACTAATTGAATCACTCCAACTTATAGGAGTCTTACAACTCCGCCCATACAATGCCTCATATTACAATGCCTGATTGTAATATGATATTCGTCATCTATTGGTGATTCCTTTTTGATACCTATGGATGCTTCATTAAGCACAACATCAATGCATTCAACAATCTTTTGAAGTATTTTATTGTAACATTTTTATCCTTTGCTTCTAGAGGAGTATCTAAGGAGAATTCCTTCATCAACTCTAGCTTCAAACTTTCCAATTTTATCATTATAATTTTTTATGTAACACTTACTTCCCAAAAATCTAAAATTCTTAACAATTTGGGGTTTACCATACCAAAGTTCATAAGGCATTTTATCACTATTCACACGGATATGAGCTTTTTTGAGAATAATTACCGCAGTATGTGTTGCTTCACCCCAAAAGGTACGAGGTGTCTGGGACCCATCAAGCATGGCACATGCCATTTCTTGAATTATTCTATTCATTCTTTCTACTACCCCATTTTGTTGAGGAGTCTTAGCTATAGAAAATTGTCTCTTGATGCAATGTTGTTCACAAAAGTCGAAAAATTCGTTTGATATGTATTCTCCTCCCTTGTTAGATCTGAGACATCTAATTTTCAAGTCTAATTCATTCTCTACTAAAGCTTTGAAGATTTTAAATTTGTCAAATGCTTCATCTTTATACTTTAATAAACCAATCCAACACATTCTAGCAAAGTCATCAATAAATAAGATGAAATATTGTTCACGTCTAAGTGACATTTTCATCACTACAAATCAGTATGAATAAGTTCAAGATGCCTGCTTGCATAACCTTCTTTGGCATTGAATTGTACCCATGTTTGCTTACCGAATTGACATGATTTGCATATAATATTTTTTGGTAGAGAGGTGTTTGTCAATTCACGAACTGCTCCTAGCTTGCTTGACTTATGTATTTGACTGAAGCTTAGATGTCCCAATCTTTTGTGCCATAACCAAACTTCTTATGCTTTGCTTAAGTGACATTGTTCTATACCGCCTTCCAAGACATAGACATTACCTGGAGTTCTTGTTCCTTTTATTATGGTTTTTCCTGTATTGAGATTTCAGACCACACAATTCTTTGATCTGAAAACAATCTCATTCCCTTGGTCACACATTTGGCTAACACTTAAAAATTTATGCTCAACCCATCAACAAATAAAACATTTCTAGCTTTAACCTTTTCTTTTAACAAAAAGTTCATTTTCCTTTGATAGCAGCAAGTGTATTGTTTCCAAATGTTACGTTCTTTTCTTTCTTTATTTCGTTAAAAGGCATAAGCTTATCTTTATCACCTGTCATGTGTATCCACTATCAATGTACCACAGATTTTCTTGATCCCTGCATATAAATCTAGACCACAGTTCCCAGATTCAATTTTTTTCTTCTTCCATACCTTAGATGTTGTTTCCATTTGCTTATCCTGAGCTATTGATCATCCTTTTCTCCTGCACTCAAATCTTTATGCCCAAATTTATTGCAAAAGGAGCATTCATTTTCTTTATGCCCTAGTCATGATAGTTTTGTAAGCAACACATTGAGCAGCCTTATGACCAAAATTGTGACAAGGAAAACATTGTCCATTAAAGTAGAAGTGTTTGTGAGTATAGTACCTTCCAGTGTTGTTTTTCTTTTGATTGAACTGAGAAGAGTTTATCTGGGAAGTATTTGGTCCTTTATTCTTTTGCTGTAGGATGGAGTGATGTTGACTGCTTCTTTTTACTGCATTGTGATATCTTCTTGTTTTTGCAGAAGACTTTACAGTATTTGATGTTTCTTCACAGTATCCAAGACTTGTATTTAAGAGGAGAGCGTTGAACTTTGATGATTTCATCCAAGGTTTTAGATTCCTTTCACAAATCTATGATTAAGATTTTTTTTCTTTCTCAAGTTCTTTCCTTAGACTAGATATTTCGCATTGTAGCTTCCCATTATGATCTTCCTTTTCTATGATTTGTTTCTTCAAAGTTTTTTCTGCTAATTTAGTTTCTTCCAAACTAATCTTAAGCTGAGATATTTCTTCAATAAAAATATCATTTTCTTCTACGGCATCCATGAAATTATCATCAGACTCATTTTCAAATTCCATAAGTAATTGACATTCTTAATGAAACTCATCTTCTTCATCACTATCATTATTGCATAGACAAGGAAATAGATCACACTTAGAACAAAAGTCCATACCTAATAATTCTTCTTCATTCTTGATCAAATATAAAGAAGGGCACTTCTCACTATTTTCTTCCTTTGAGTTGCTTTCTTCTTTTGCTTCTTTCCCATTGTCTTGATGGATCTCCTTCAAGCACAAGCTTCTGCCGAAGGACCTGTTCTGAAACCAATTCTTTGGAAAAATATTGGGGGGTGGGGGCGAGTAAATCAGTATTTTCAAACCATTAAACTTATTTATTTCATATCCTAATTTCTATACGCAACTTTATTGAAGGGAACCCGCGTGTGTACACAACTGTTATTCATACAACTAGCGTATATACAGTAAAACATATTTTTCAATTAACTCATCTTTTGTTTATCTTGAGTCATTGCATCAGTACTTCATGAAGTATTAAATAAATAACAACCATGTGCAGTAAGAACAAAATAAACCATCACACATAATCATCACACATGAACACCATGATTTAAGGTGGAAACCCAATGTAGGGAAAAACCACCACTTTTGTTGTCTCTGTATTCTTTTTATTATAAAGAAAAACTTTTTACAATCTTGTACTGCCGTAGACTCATACCAACACGTAGGCACTCACATGCAGAAGGCTACAACCTTCACTCGTTCTCTAGCTCCTACTGGAAGGGAGCTCCAACCCCTTAATCTCGTTTACCAGCACCATTCGGAAGGAAGCTCCAACCCCCTTATCTAATTTACCAACTACCACTGGAAGGAAGCTTCAACTCCCTCACTAAAGGCTCCAACCCTCAACACCTCCGGGGACCATGTTTCATAAATTTTCATACTGGATCCACCTGTTACAAAACATCACAACTTGTAGGCCACATTTCATCAAATTTTCAAATTGGACCCACTACCAAAATTTAAGCTCAAAACCAAATATCAAAGTTGAAACTGATTACTACAACAAACCACTCAATCAATTGAAACAACCAATCAACTGAAACACAAGTCAATCAAATTAAACAACCAAAACAGTCAGATCACTACAACCAAAATACCAATCAACACACTGCACATCACATAAACTAGATTCTGTTATAGCAAACCCTGATCAACCATATATCAAAATATATACGTTATTTTACAGTAGAAAACCCACGTATGTATGCGCTTTTCATAAAGCATACCCGCGTATAGATCTTAAACCACTAAAACCTGAAAGTGAACCATTGTCATCCTGAAATAAATATTGAATCATACACAGACCCACTGCATCATTTTGATATAATCACTTAACCTTCACTGAACTTCAATCAAAAACAACAAATATCTCCATTATTCTTCAATCAATCAATTCATCTTTCAAAAATCACCGTTAAGCCCAAATCATCAATCAAGAATTCATTTATAGACAACAGAAACACATCAAGATTGATTAAACTAATTAGTCATCCTTTTCATCAAAACCCTAGTTTTTGTATGTGCTTTCCTCAAAGCATGTATGCATGTATACACGCTTTTCAGGAAACAAACCCTCATATAGATCAAAATATATACGCGACTTACTAGTATCAAACTCGTGCGTGTACGCGCCCTTCAGGCTATTATATCTGCATACATATATGCAATTTCTGACTCAAACCTTCACTATAGCACAGAACTTTAGACATACCCAAATCTTGACATACACAGAAAAATCACACGTTAAGACACTATCAACACTGATCAAATCAACTCATAATCAAGATTGTCATCTTAGATCTATTGGATTTGATCCATCATCAAATTCCCAGGTGCATACTTAGTTTAGATCAAGAAAAACATTAACGGCCCATTACATGTATATTTGCTTCAGATCTAACTATTCATAAAAAATTCATCACTTGCATGTATACGCGCTTTTCAGGAAACAAACCCGTGTATAGATCAGAATATATACGCGACTTACTAGTATCAAACAGCGTGTGTACACACCATTTAGAATATAAAACCCGCGTACAAATCTGCAATTTCTAACTCAAACCTTCACTACGACAAAGAACTTCAGACATACCCAAATCTCGGCATATACAAAAAAATCATGTGTTAAGACACTATCAACACTCATCAAACCAACTCATAATCAAGATTGTCATCTCAGATATATTGGATCTGATCCATCATCAAATTCTCGGGTGCATACTTAGTTTTAGATCAAGTAAAACATTAACATCCCATTACATGCATATTTTCTTCAGATCTAACTATTCATAAAAAATTCATCACTTGTACACCTCCACCACTTTGATCTTCATCTCCTTATATGGCTTAGCCCTTATCCAATAACACAGGTCAAAACCATACTCCAGCTGATGGTTTTCTTAGATGAGATCAAAACATTTGTTTTTGGGCTCAATACCACAGGGCAATACCAAGGTAAGGACCCTTGGTATTTAGAATACCCTGGTGCAGAAATTGTATGCGCCTTTGTTTCTTCATACCCGCGTGTGTACATGGCTTTTCTTGACAGAACCTATGTATACTCTACTTTGCTTCACCAAACTTGTGTGTGTACTTGAATTTGCTTCATAGAACCTGTGTATACTCAACTTTGCTTCATAAAACCTGTGTATACTCAACTTTGCTTCACCAAACCTGTGTATACTTCTTCAAACTTCATCTTTATTATTTCTCTATCTCTAAATTGCTATGTCTTTCATCAAATTCTCTGTCACATGTAGATGCATCTTCTTGACATCTTCATCAAGTAGATTTCCATCAAAGGACAACTCATCAAGTAGGTTTCCATCAAGGACAACACATTAGTCATAATTCCAACAATTTTATCTTCTAAAAACTCAACCAGATGTTTCCCTCCCTTTTCCTAATCTCTATCGTTCTAATCCAGTCAATAAGAGGCCTTCTCTTATGGTATTTTGCAATAATAATCTCCTTTCAAATGCCTTAACCAAAGAGTGCTCGCCAAAGGGACTTCAATAACATCGACCAACCAAAAACATGGGTGTTCAGAATACCCCAGCCAACAAGCTCCCTTGGTCTAGATATATAATCCCATTTGACTAAGTGAAATTTTCGATCCATATCATCCCTGGACCATAAGAAGCAAGATAATATAGATCGCATCTTAGAAATAATGTGAGCAGGGAGAGAAAATAAATGCATCCAATATATAGCCAATTGTTTTAGGACAGATTGAATTAGTGTGAATCTCCTGCCAAGCGAGAGCCAACGATGTGTCCAACATTTGAGCTTGTTTTGGAATTTTGAGAGTAACCATTTCCAGTCCTCCAATCTGTAGTTTTTCAACTTCAACATAAAGCCCAAATAGGTAAAGCCTTCCTGTAGGGGTTTAGTACCCACCCCGAATATTACAACAATATAGTTTATATCTGAGGGATTCCCACTGGAGAATATAAGTATAGAATTCTGACCATTTTCAATTAGTCCTTAAGCATGTCCATAACCATGGAAAATGTAGTGCAATGCCTCCCACTGTACCCTAGAAATCATCCCAAAAAAATAATGTCATCAATAAAGAATAGATGTCTAATACTATCCTCTTGAGTCATTTTCAAACCATTAAATGACCCCAAAGCTTTTGTCAAGTTAATATTTTGACTGATGTCGTCCATAAAAAGAATGAAGAGGAGGGGCGATAAGGAGCATCCCTGCCTCAGATCCCTACCTGCTTGGAAAAAAATTGTGGGGTATCCATTAATAAGAACAGTGAGCCATGAATTGGTGACACGTGCCATAATCCGTTCCACATTATGTATCTCTATCCCAATCTTCAGAAGTATTATCTGAAGGAAAGATTAGTCCACGCAGTCGTATGCCCTCTGCAGATCGACCTTCACAACCACCACTTCCAGATTTTTTTGTCTGTATGGAATGTATGCACTCCTGGGCTATACCAATGGAATCATGGATAGACCTATTGTGGAGAAAACAAAATTATTCCCTAGTAATGTGAGCCGAGAGTGTCCCCTTGATCCGCTTCGCAATAACCTTTGAGATGAGCTTGTAGATTATATTGCATAATGAAATTAGCCTGAAGTCCAAGAAAGAGGAAGGAACTGTAACTTTCGGAATTAGAGGAATGAAAGTAGACTTTATTGAGCCCAAAATGTGCCTCATGCTATGAGACTGCTCTACCGTCTCCAACAAATCTTGTCCCATGAGCTCAAAAAAATGCAAAAAAATTTTAATTGTTTAGCCATCACGGCATTTGTCCCTGGAAAAATATTTCAACATTGTGAGGATTTCCTCTTTGGTGACCAGTCTGTAAAGTGTTGACTTAGATTCATTAATGAACATCCGAGGATATTCCTCCCCACCCCAAAGAAGATTTTCAATGTGCATCTCATCCCTGGCTTTGAAAAGGTTATAAAAGTAACAAACCGGTTCTTTTTGGATCTCTTCGTTGGAGTAAACATAATTACCATCGCGCCCCCCTCCCCACCCACGAGCTCCAAGTTGTTAATGTTCTTTCTATGGATGCCCAAATTGATGGAAAAATTTGCGTTTCGATCCCCCTCTCAGATCCATATGGCCCTGCTTTTTAATCTCCGTGTAGGCTCTTGAATCAAAAGAATGTGTTTTTTCCTTTCTTTTAATGCTTTCAATATTTCCAAGATATGCAGTGAGGGTGGCATTTTTTTCTTATTATCTGCAATATATCATATTTCCTCAACCAGTGCCTTCAATTCCTTGTATAAACTAGTCTTTTTTTAATACTCCCATAAACGCACCTAACTCTTCAGGTGCTTTAATTTCATAAATATATTTTCCGTGGCCGACGGACCCGAATGTGCATCATATGATTTCCATACCTTTGTAACCAATTTAATGAAATCTTCATCCTCAAGCCATATCATGTTAAGCTTTCAGAGTATAACCTTCCGGACTGAATCTGCATGCCATTGTAGAACAATCAGGCAGTGTTCTGAGATGAAATTTTCTCGACCCTAGTCCTCAATATTCTGAATACTTCAAACAGATTCTAGTGGACCATAAATATGTCTAACCTCTTCCTGATATACTCACTTCCACATCTACCATTGTGTCATGTAGGCTCAATTGGGACAGGACATATGTCCACAAGATGGTTTTCATCAAAGAGGGAGGCTAATCGATCTGCCAATGGATCACTTCGACACTTCATTCCCTAGCACTCCTCCTTGGATAAGACTACATTATAGTCTCCAGCAATGATCAGTGACCTAATATTTATAAGGTTTGAGGACTCCACCTAGTCTCAGAACATTTTTCTTCCACCATATGGATCATATATTTTCCAAATGTGTATCTTCCCAACCACACCTCAGATGTGCCCTGAAAGTAAAATACTGGCAAAAAAATTATGGGATTTCAAGTTCACCCAATTTGGATCCCATAAAGTCGCAGTGCCACCAGACAAACCACAAGAATAAAAAATAATGCACTAATTTGGATAGGCTGACTAAAAATATGATATGGATCTCCCAAAACCTACCATTGTCTCCTGAATGAGAATGATGAAAGGGCGGACGGAGAAGAAAATGTGTCGCAGGGACAACAGTTTTGTGGCATCCCCCAAGCCACACATATTGAAGGAAATAATATTTATTTGGGCCTAGTCTCATAGGGCTCATTCCCTCTAAGGGCCCTCGATACAGTGGAATCAAGAATGGGGACATCATTTAATCCAGTAGAGTCATGAAAAAGGTGTCTTCACGTCGATTTCTACAGAAATTTTTGTTGCCCTTACCCCCTCGACGATGAGTAGTGATGTTTTTGGCTGATTCGGGGATGATAACAAGAGAGGAATGTTTACCTTTGCCCGTGTGAATGGTAAGGGAGGTGAGATCCATCACAGGGTTCAACATCAAAAATTCAAGATCACTGTCAACTAATTTATGTGGTGAGGAGGGCGGAAGAGGGTCCGATGAATGGGGAAGGGAATGTAGAGGTGAGGACAAAGATGAGGGACCATAGCTAGATGGTTGCAATGGAGGAATCACAGGGACATCCATAGGAGGGGGAGCAGGGGTCCTAGAGGAGACAAGGAGGGAGGAACCACACAAACATCAAGTAATCAATTGTTTATATGCCCGGCAGATAGTGGATTTGAACAAAGAGGTATAGATGATTGGGTCCCCTCTGGGCAAGAATCTGTCAAATGAGCAGGCGAGAAGAGAAAAGATCTTGAGTGATCTGTAATAGAATTTTGTTTAAATAAAAAGGGCTCTTCAAAAGATGTAGAAGTACCCTTTTTAGTCTCCAATTGTGGATGTAAAAGTGTTTGTTCTCTGTCATTCATTGTACGATGCCCGTCGCGGTGAGAACCTCTTCTTCCATTATATCTCTGGGGGCATCCCTCCAAAAGGTGTCTCATATGATGACATAGAAGACATCTGAACGGGATGCCCCATTAATCTATCATCGGCTGAATATGAAGAGAATCCCATTCTATATCGATATTTTTAGGAAGACCCCAAGTGTAACTTAGCTCAACCAGAATCCAAGCAACCCACTTGTCTCGAGCCCCCAAGACATGAGGGTCTATATAGACAAAGCGACCCACCACATTTCCAATCTCCACCAAGGCATGACGAGTCAAAAACTCCAGCGATAAACCTGGAAGTTTTACCTAAACAAGATTATTCTTCAGTGTGTCCAGGAGCATATTAAGCCCCACATACCATATGCTGAGCTGAAGAAACCGTCGTCCTCGAACCTAGTGGATCAACAAAATGCGATTGGAGTCCTCCTTATGCAAAGAATGGAAACTATACCATGAATTCAACAATTTTCTCACCTTATGTGAGTATCCCAGTATAGGCGCCCACTATGTTGAGACCCACATGCCATGTACAAATCCTATGTGCCTGCAAATACCCACCTCCCAATGAGTGCCTAGTTCTGTAAGCTTACCACCCAATCCCATGGGACGTCATGTCTGAAACTCAATAGCTTAGTCTCCGCAACACTCTTAATATTTTTGTTCTTACGACTTATCTGCAAATAACGTGTTCTTACTGGGCAAAGGATGTGACTCAGAAAACCAAGAGTGGGTCTAAAGAGAATAGTCTCGTTCAGCATCTAGAGTGGCACGTACAAAAGACACTTGTATAGAAATGTCAGCTTCCGGCGTGTCGAGGATCTGCTCCATTACCAACCCCCGAGTGATTGATAGATGATACCGCCAGATAGTGAATGACCAATCTACCCCAACTATCAAAAAATACCTCCAACTACCCCACACAATCTAGGGATCAAGAGTGAGTTCTCCTTCCAAAGTAACTCGTTAATGTCCAATGATGTGATACTCAACAAACCTAGATGAGAGCCATAAAAGGAAATATAAAACCCACTACCGGAGTTTACTCACCTCCTTAGAACAAAGGATGCTAATGATAATGAGTCGGTGTCATGGAATAAACACTCACTCCCACTCCAATGAAAACAATAGAGGGTAAATTAAGACTTTTACCCACGACAAAACAAAATAAAAGTCACCATCTGAGTCGCCTTGTTTAAAGTGGAAAAACCCACCAGATGTGTAACCTAAAGAAGTACGTCGTCACTTCCTAGAGAAGTATACCCGAAGGAGTAAATAGTCAGTCAAATAAATTAAGTAAGAGATGAACTAAGAAATGCATGGGCACACTACTCCAAAGATCTGTAGCGGTTCAGGATCCCACCAAACCATAGCAGTAATGTCAAATAAACAGTATACCTTGAAATGTAGGAAGGATTGTATTCCGAGATTAATATCCAAGTCGTAGTGGTATCCGCCAGAGATATCTAGCTTCTCTACCCCTCATATGATATAGTGCCTTATCGTAATCTACATCATCAGAACTAGAGAGTAATGGAGTGGCACATCCCCCTGAAATCAACTTGAAATAATCCGATCGGAATTCCACCGGAAAATAGTTGTCATGAAAATCCACCACCCGAGCAACACCATGACCCAGAGACAATGTTCAATACCATCTTGAAAATGTAGAGAGTAGCATAGAGTCGAAAGAGTGTCAACCCAATAACAACATCACAACCAAGAAAGAAATAAACAGAAAAGCTAGCAACAATAGCAGCACCAACATCCCAAAAATCTCCACCACCTATGACAACATCTAAAGCTTAAATATTTGAAAGGGCATGAGATAAATCCCAGTCTACTTTGTATTTTCCTTTGCAGTCACACTATAGTTGGAACTCTGCAGGCGCTTCTTGGATATTTGGGGAAGCCTACTCAAGGATTCTCCTCTTGAGAGCTGAATCCGATATGAGGTCAAGTCAAATATGCTACAATCGTGCTTCATTCCAAATGCATTTATGTTAATGATATTTTAGATGAACACATACATTATTTGTTTTGATTTTACCCTAAATGAGAACTAAAACCATGTGAAATGTTGCAATTTAATCATGGAATCAAATCATAGCAAGTCCAAGTAGATTTGGTATGAAAAATGGGTGAGGCAAGTTGATTTAAAATATGTTATGTGGCGCCACGTAAAATCCCCCTGTGAATACATCGGCACCCATGATCTTCCTTTGAATGTTTGATTATCATTCAATAAAAGATAAAAGTAGGGAGATTCTAATCTTAATGTATAAAGAATTTTTCGAAAGAAATCACATTGAAGGTTTTGGTCAACGCGTTTCGAACCAGCGAGTGTGGTTCATCTTCAGGACATGATGAAGAAACAGATCTAGGAAGAAGGTTAAATAGGGATAGAGGTCAACCTATCAGCTGGAAGATAACAGCTATATTTGACCAAGGTGAGGGAAAATGGAAATGTTACATAATATTTATATAAATTTTATTAATTTATTAATTGTTTATTAATATATATTATAAATATATTTTTATTATTCTCAACTTAATAATGACTATATTTGATGATATTTGACTAACTTATTTAAATAACAACTATATTTGACTCATTTTAAATTATTTTAATCGATAGTAACCAAATAACATAAACAAATAACTAGACCTATTTTTTATTGTATTATATTGAATTAATAATATAGTAATAAAACTATTTATATTTAAATATATAAATATTATATAGTAATTAATAATCGAAATATATAATATGGTTATTTATAGGGATATATGTAATATTTAATAATATGTTAATATGAAGAATCAAAATTAATTATTTATAACGATCTATATATACATAGGAGCTAAAGATTAGGGTTTTAGAAATATTTGGTTCACTATATTTTATTAATATATACAAATATTAAACTACTAATAAGGATTAAATATATACTATATCTATATTATATTAAAGATTAATAGGAAGAGATTCTAATATTACTAAGCAGTAATAATAATAATGATAATAATAAAATATGTTAAGAAGAAGAAAAATAAATAAATAAATAAAATAAAAATAATATATATTTTTAAGGGGCCTAGACAAAGACGGAGAAAACTAAGAAGGGAGGGCGGGAATCCAATAGCTACTAATTTTCCAGCTGTCGTTCCTATTAATATTACTAGAAGACCTCTCAATTAAAATGGCTTCCCTAAACTTACAATGGTGGAAATGAGGAATCTTAGCGATAACCCTAGTCTCCTCAATGCATATATGATGCTTGGTCTTCTTTGCATGTTCAGCCAAAGCTGAAGACTTGGTCCTCCCGTGCTTGATATTAGCAGCATGTTCCTTAATCCTCTGGTTAATAGAACGACCAATTTCACTGATGTATGAGGTTCCATAGGAACAAGGGATGATATAAACACCTTTCATATCCATAGGGTTTAATCAGTCTTTAACAGACTTAAGGGAACTTCTAAGGGTGCTGAGGGGTCTAAAGGTCTAAGGAATATTATGCTTCTTCAGGATTCTAGCAATCTTGTCAGTCGTCCCTTGGATGAAGAGGAGGTGGACTCTTGAACTGCGATCCATGGGTTCTTTCTTGACCTTGGGACCTTTGCTCACTTTGAGGAAAGATTTGACACCCTGTTGCCTACTATAACCATTTTGGACAAAAACATTAAGGAGATGGGATTTTTCCTTAGAAAAGGGGTCTTCATCAGAAATTCTAAGAGCCCGAGTAGCTAACGTGATGAGAACACCTATCTTCTGAGTAGGAAAATGGTGAGAATTGGCATGAATATATTGCTCAGTATGAGTCTTTTTTCGATATACCTGATGGGAGAAAGATCCATCAACTTTACTAGAAATGAGGACATCAAGAAAAGGAAGGCAACCATTGACCTCACGCTCCATAGTAAACTGGATGGAGTTGGACTGATTATTGAGATGTTGGAAAAAAAGGTCTAATTTCTCAAGTCCATGTTGCCATATGGTGCAGGGGTCATCAATGAATCTTTTCCAAAGATTGGGTTTAAATAAAGCCGAGGATAAAGCCTTGGATTCAACATCTTCCATGAACAGGTTAGCAACGATAGGGGACAGGCGGGAACCCATGGCAACCCCATAGGTTTGTTCATAGAACTCACCTTCAAAACAAAAAATAGTAGAAGTGAGGCAGATCTCTACTAATTTGGCCATGTTGGGGTCAGTGAGTTGAAATATGATATCAAGGGATTCCTTAATCAGGATGCTTCACTCTGATCTGGCTTCTCTGGATTCTCCTCTCACATCAAGATCAACAGGGATCAAGTGATGGCCCTCAGCTCCTGGGTTCATGGCAACATTATCGAGAATCAGATAAGAGCAGCTTCCAGATCCAGTGAGGATGACGAATCAAGTTTTATTGGACTTCCTTCTAATGATGAAGTCAGTTCTATGGCCAAAGACCATCCCCCTCTCGATGGTCCCGATGTTGGTTCCCCCACCTTCGCCTCCTCTGATAATCTGCCCTGCTCAGCCTCATCAGTCTCCCGTCATTTTTCCGCTTCCAATGTTTTTTCCCTTCCTTTACCACAAACATGTTTGATTCTTCCTTCCTCTTGCGTTTGGATTCATTCCATGATCCCCACTACCCCCTCCATCCTGCCATCGCTTCCCCTCTCCGACTTGCATCCCTTGACCCATTCCTTGCTTCGTCCCTTGACCCATTCCATGGTCACATCCATCAAGTCCAGTCCAGTTGTCCATTCCTCCTTCGAACTGATCGATTTTGCAGTCTCAACCACCCCCTCCATATGACCATTGCTTCTCCTCTCTGACCCACATCCCTCGGCACATTCTCCGGTCCATCCCTTAACCCACTCCCCAATGCTGGTCGCTTCCATTGTCAGCCTTTCCGAGGTCCCTCCTCCCTGCCTAGCGCCTGATTCTTCTCCCTCCCAATGCCATGGTCTTAGTCCTGTTCCCTATGGAATTTATTCGGTTCCCCTCTCCCCCAAGCTGTCATCCTCTCACGATAATTCAGATTTTGGTTATTACTATAATATTAGTAACTCTAATTTCAACATATGCAGTAATTATAATAATAGCGATAGTCCAGATTCTGGTTATAACAATAATATTAGTAACTCTAATTTCAACATGTGCAATAATAATAATAATAATCATCATCATCATCATCATCATAATAATAATAATAATAATAATAATAAGTATAATAATAGTAGATTAAGTGATAAGTATAATAATGAAAGAACTCTTAAATATATTAATGATAATATAGATGTCGATAGTGATATTAATAAGTCTATTAGTAATAATGACAATAATAATAATACTAATTATAATAAGGATAAGGGTTCCAATTATAATACTAACCATCCTAATAATAAAGTTGTTAATTTGTCTAGTTTTTCTTTTCCTCCTTCGGTCTTCAATCTTTTAGAGAGGGGATTGAATTTTTCCCTCGCTCCCAAAAAGATTTCGGTGGTTGATTTTATGTGTGACGTCGAATTTGGGATAAAGGGATTATCAGATAATATTAAAGATATTATTCGACAAGATTGTGCTGTTATTCTTAGGAAAGCTAATCCCCCTAAGAATAACATCAACAAAGGTGAGTTTGAAGCCCTAAAATCCCTGAACAAGAACCCTGACATTGTGGTCTTAAAATCCGACAAAGGGGGGGCTACTGTTATTCTTGATAAGGAAGACTATTAGAAGAATATGTTGGAGGATCTAATCAACAGTGGAAGCTACAGAAAGCTTGACAAGAATCCCTTGAAAATTTTTTCTAAGACTGTCGCTCTTGCTATTAAATCCAACAGCTCAGTTGGCTCCTTTAATCATAAGTTGATTGAAAGTAGCCCTATTTCTCTCAGGATTTATGGACTTCCCAAAATCCATAAAGAGGGAGTCCCCCTTAGACCCATTGTCAACACCATTGGTGGGCCCACCTACCCTTTAGCTAAATATCTAGCCATGAAGCTGAAACCCCTGGTTGGACAGACGAAGTCCTTTGTCAAAGACTCCTATTATTTTGTTAAAGAATTAAAAGAAATGAGATTTGAACCAGGTGACAATCTTGTCAGTTTTGATGTAGTTTCCCTATACACTAGCATCCCCATTAAGGAAGCCCTTGATTTCATATTTCGCCTCACTGACCCCGACATGGCCAAATTAGTAGAGATCTGCCTCACTTCTACTTTTTTCTATTTTGAAGGTGAGTTCTATGAACAAAACTGTGGGGTTGCCATGGGTTCTCCCCTATCCCCTATCATTGCTAACCTGTTCATGGAAGATTTTGAATCCAAGGCTTTATTCTCGGCTTTATTTAAACCAAAGCTTTGGAAAATATTCGTTGAAGACACCTGCACCATATGGTAGCACAGACCTGAGAAATTAGACCTTTTTTCCCAATATCTCAATAATCAGTCCAACTCCATCCAGTTTACGATGGAGTGTGAGGTCAATGGTTGCCTTCCTTTTCTTGATGTCCTCATTTATAGGAAAGTTGATGGATCTTTCTCCCATGAGGTATATCGAAAAAAGACTCACACTGAGCAATATCTTTATGCCAATTCTCACCATTTTCCTGCTCAGAAGATAGCTGTTCTCAGCACGTTAGCCACTCGGGCTCTTAGAATTTCTGATGAAGACCACTTTTCTCAGGAAAAATCCCATCTCCTTAATGTTTTTGTCCAAAATGGCTATAATAGGCAGCAGGGTGTCAAAGCTTTCCTCAAAGTGAACAAAGGTCCCAAGTTCGAGAAAGAACCCATGGATCGCAGTTCAGGAGTCCACCTCCCCTTCATCCAAGGGACGACTGATAGGATTGCTAGAATCCTGAAGAAGCATAATATTCCTTCGAATCTTAGACCCCTCAACACCCTTAGAAGTTCCCTTAAGTTTGTTAAAGACCGAGTAAACCCTATGGACATGAAAGGCATTTATATCATCCCTTATTCCTGTGGAACCTCAAACATCGGTGAAACTGGTCGTTCTATTAACCAAAGGATTAAGGAACATGCTGTTGATATCAAGCATGGGAGGACCAAGGCTTCAACTTTGGCCGAACATGCAGAGAAGACCAAGCATCATATATGCATTGAGGAGACTAGGGTTATCGCTAAGATTCCTCATTTCCACCACCGTAAGTTTAGGGAAGCCATTGAAATTAAGAGGTCTTCCAGTAATATTAATAGGGAGGATAGTTGGAAAATTAGTAGTTATTGGATTCCCGCCCTCTCTTCTTAGTTTTCTCCGTCTTTTTCTAAGCCCCTTAAAACAAAATAAAACAATTTTATTTATTTTATTTATTTATTTATTTTTCTTCTTCTTAACATATTTTATTATTATCATTATTATTATTACTGCTTAGTAATATTAGAATCTCTTCCTATTAATCTTTAATATAATATAGATATAGTATATATTTAATCCTTATTAGTAGTTTAATATTTGTATATATTAATAAAATATAGTGAACCAAATATTTCTAAAACCCTAATCTTTAGCTCCTATGTATATATAGATCGTTATAAATAATTAATTTTGATTCTTCATATTAACATATTATTAAATATTACATATATCCCTATAAATAACCATATTATATATT
>APFE031710023.1:0-17890 GCA_000404065.3 Pinus taeda | reverse complement strand
TCGAAGCTCTCTGTCTGTATACCTCTCCGCTCAACCATCTGTGCATCGATGAAGTTGTGGGTTGCCCCACTGTCAACCAAAACTGATACTCGCCGGCCACGTACTGTCCCTCGTACGTGTAGCGTCAGATACTTGGGAACTCCTCGCAATGCTGCAAGGGCCCCTTCAGTAGGTGCAAAAGATGCACCACCTACTACTGGCGGTGGAGGTGGCAAAGGTCCCTGCACGACGTGACTATCTCCCGCCTCCACATCATCCTCATCATCCTCTTCCCCACTGCTCTCAGAGAATACCTCAATAAAATGTGCTTTGCTAGCAGCACATCTATGTCCTGGTGCCCACGGCTCCTGACAGGTGAAGCACAACCTCTTCTTCTTCAGCTCCCTCCTGGCATCATCGTCAATCTATGCTCGTCCTGGATTCCCCTTTGGAGGCGGAATCCTCACATCCTTCCCCTTAGACTAGGAAGTCTGCCTCTAAGGGTAAGGTGTCCGGGTCCTGGGTAAGACATCCTGTAAATCCAAGGTCTTGCTAATTACGTCCTGCAGTGTGGTTGGTCTAGTGGATCAGACTAAACCCCAAAGTGGCTCTGCTAACCCCTCAACATACATATAGATCCTCCATGCCATGGATAGATCTGGCACCATCACTGAGACCCTCAAGAAATCTGTAATGTAGGTCTCTGGGCTCCTTGTCTGATTGAGCCTCGTCAGCTCAACAAAATGCTGCTCTGGATCCCTCCGATCAAATCGCTCCATCAATCTCCTGGTGAACTCGGCATATGTCGTCACTGTGGAGTGTTCGAGTGTAACCATCCCATGAAACCACCAATCCTGAGCCTCACCATCCAAATGCAATGTTGCCACCTTGATGGCCTCTGTCTCCGACATTTGGTTAAGTTGGAAATAAATGCCCAGCTTCTCCATCCAAGACTTTACCGAACTGTTTGATGAACCATCAAACATAGGCAAATGGAATCTACTCGCTGCACGGTGCGTGTCACCATCATGGTAATGCCGGTATCCTCTATGGTGGTCGCGGGGTCTACTATCCCACTGGAGCTGAACAAAGTCTCTGAATGAGAGGGCTTCCCTAAGCTCCTGCCCATAGGCCTGGTACTCTGCGAAATAATTGCCCATATGACCGGGCTTTGCCTCCTGCTGGGCTCCGACCCCCGTGTCTGTTCCTAAGAACGTGGGCATGGTAGAGCGTGTAGGGGCATGTGAAGCCACCTGCTGCGAAGTATCACATTTCTCTGGCAAATGCTGGGATGCACCCGATCCCTCACCAATCTGAAAAACCCATGGGCTGTCACGCTGTCTGGCCTCTACTGCCGTGAATCTCTGCCCCATCACCTCAGTCTGCCTCGATAGATCTTGCATTGATTTGAGGAGCATATCTGCAAATCTCTTCCCATCCTCGTCTGCCATCGGTCCTTCTGCTCTGCGTCCACCATAGGCTCCTGTTCTGCATCCACCACCAGAACATAGTCTCCCTCTCTGTAGGTATTTTCCAACCTATGCCCAGTGTCTCTGTATCTCCTACCTCTATAACAGATGTAGGGTTTTTCCCCAGGTGTCATAGATTGCTAGCTCCACAAGCTGAGCCAGAACTATGCTCTGATACCACTGTAATATCCCTTTCAAGAATATTTCTCAAATACTAGAAAACCCCAACTAGAGAAACGTACAAGTGGTATACTAGTTGGAAAACTCACAGAGATGAAATAATGATAGAGCAGCAAACAACAATGTATACATGAAACGTAAACAAATACTCAAGCAATGTAGCAAGAAATGCTAAGCCATTTTATTATACTGAGCAATAGAATGAGTATAGGAGGTGATCAGAAAGATGGCACCTCGACTTGCACAAGGCAAGTGAAGAAATACACTCAGAATAGCAAGGAATGGCCTCACTGATCTGCGTCACAGCTGCTGGAAAACTGTCGTGCTGCTGTTGGTGGTGGAAATCGAATGATGATTTGGGGCTTTTCCCCTCCTCAGAAAAGGCTGAAACTTTGGAATCAGACTCTACTCAAGAAACCCAGAAAAACCCAGAAAGCTTTCCTGGAATGGTCGACCCCCGAAAATCACCCCCTTGGGGTTCTGCACAGTCTCTCAAGGCTCTACGCTGCCACTGAATGAAACCCTCCAGAAATCTGCTTGAAAACCTCTGCCAAAACCCTCCAATATGCAAGGGCTGATCCCTTGCTCAATCTCCCCGCACAAATCCAACTGCAAACCCTCAAGCTAGAACTCCTACCAGAAGGAACTGCGTCATCCCTCTCAGTGTTGTGCAGTCCTCCAAGATGCTCAATCCAACTACCATAAATGCTGATGAAACTGCTGCCAAAATGCCGATGGAAATACCTTGCCCTAGTAGGCACTTGAAGTCCCTCGAGGCTAAGGGTGAGATCTCCGAACGGAGACACTCAATGCACTAAACAGTGCTGCAGACTAGCTAAACAACCAGTGTGCTCTAAGTTGAAGTGACTAGCTCAAATGCACATAACCGAATGATCAAAATGAGGGGGCTTCTCTCTCCTTTATAGCCTTTTCCTCTCTCAATCCCAAGGCTTACTTCCTCCAACGTAATCTCTCTCTTGCCACGTGTTTCTTCTCTTCTGCCAGTCCCTCCAAGTGTCTGCGTGGGCTCCATCTCTGCATCCCCCTTTGGCCCCCTTGGCTCCCCTTTAAGTCACAACATTGTGCTACTAGGAAGTGATTGTTATTCTAAAAGTGAGTTATTTCCCCTTTTCTCACTTTTTTATTTATAAATAACTATAGAAGGCAAAAATCGAATATTCCAATTAGTCATGGCTAATTAGGAATATTACAAAAGCTGGAATGAATTTTGTCACTGGGATCTTAGGCGAGTCCTATTGTTATAGATAGAGTCTATGTAAAAGTGATTTGGGAATAATCCTAACTATTTGGTTAGGTTATTTTATTACAAATTGCTTAGTCCGCTGGCTTATATTTGTGCGCAGAAATGGGTAATCTGTGAGAGTCTATTTCAGATGGGCTTTCTTCCTTGTGATGTAAAACATATGAAAATAATGATGTTAAGTTTCTTAAGGGTTGGAAAAATAATTTATCCCTTCATAGGTTAATTAATTAAATTTTCTGGCCAAAAATTAATTAAAATCTTGAGCCAGAAATTTATTTAATTATAGGTCCTAGGTAAATTTAAATTTTCCAGAGGCAAAATTCATGGGTCCTTAAAATTCAAATTTAAAAAGATCCCAGGACTAAGGTAAATTAATTATTTTGTTAAATTTTAAGCCTTTGGTCCTTGGGGTTTAAGTCAAAGTCAAATTTTTGAGGAAATTAACTCAAAATTTTTATTTTTGAGTTAATTAAAATGCATTTAATTGAACAATTCGAATTTCCTCAAGAATTTAATATTTTGACGGATGAGATTCAAAGAAATTTTAATTCTCATTAACGGTCGAGATTGCTTTGACAAGGATCACTCGAATTAGCCGTTGGAAAATTTATCTTTAAATAGGAGGTCATTTGTCAGTTGAGATCATCCGATCTTTGAGTCGTGTGCTAAGTGAAAGCTCTCTTGCAATCTTTTTATGAGGAATAAAGAAAGACTTTAGGGTTAATTTCTGCTGGTGTTAATCTTCGTGGAAATACTGTGAGATGTGTCATTTTCATGCATAGATTTCTTTTTAGCCGTTGATGATAGCTTTCTAAAGAGTGATTTGAGCTCAAGTATCTTGCTCAGTCACTGGGGTTTTGAATGGTAATTTAAGTTTTGAATATAATAGTAGGTATCTCTATTAAATCTGAATTTTGTTATCGTTTTCTCCCTCTATGTTGATGGTTGAATTGAGTTGTGCAGGAAATTCTTGATTTTTTAGATAATCGTACGTTCGGGGAAGTTTTCAGCGGGACGAGCGAACTCTCGATTCGTATTTTTTGAAGAGCCCAGTTTGATTTTATCTCGGGCTTATCATAAGAGTTTTATTGGTGATGCATGAATGGTATTGGGCGAAGCACCTCCATTTAAATTTAAAATTTCAAAATCTTTCCGTGCTAAATTGATAAATCTAGCATTTAAGAGCCTTAGATTATCAGATTTGGGAGCGGAGTTGGACTCACACTCACAAGATCTGATAGATCTGCTATTCTTATGCATAGATCTGTAAAAAAAAATTATTTTTTCTGACTTGGGTTTCTGGGGTTTCTTTTATTTTTGTATATCTAGGTTCTGAGTGTTTGTGTTTTCAAGTACAGGTTGTAGATTCGAAGGTGAAGTTTGATTTTAAAGCTAGATCTAGGCCCTAGACAGTAAGATCTGACCTCAAGACCAGCTTTTGCAGGGACATTATTTTTGCAGTCCAAGGGTTTTCAAATATTTTAAATCTGGAAATTTAATTTTACAAGGGTTTCATTGATAAATCTGAAGCATAAGTGTGAAATTCATTTTTCTAGGTTGATCTTGAGTTTGGGCTATAGTTTCTCTACTTCTTGAGGATTTCAAATCTGTTTGCTGCCTGGGGTTTTTCTAGCAAATTGATTTTCAATTTTTTTTTAGGGTTTTGCTGCCTTGGGTTTTATTTTTCTCCTTTCTTGTCCGAAATTATCTTCTTTTGTTGCCTCATGCGTTGACCTAATAGCGATGCTTGCAGCTCCCTTCATTTTCCTGTCCACAGCCTTTCTTCCGCATCCTTTTCACGCTGCCTACTCCATCTTCCCTCACGCAGCTCCATTTCCGCAGTTCTTTCCTTGCTGCCATATTCGTCTAGCCTCCTCGACCTGTCTCCTCTGCCGCCATCGAGTTATCCTCCCGCGTCCAAGCCTGCATTCTCTATCGAGCTCCATTCCCTCATCCATCTGCATCGCATCTCTTTCCCTAGCCCGAGCATTCCTCTACGTAGCATATCATCCCATCCTCGCAATCTTCTTTTGTCGCCACTGTCCAAACCGTCGAACTGCACCTGCACACAATAAATAATAAAAATTCCATTTTTCTTTTGTTATTATGTATAGGTGAAGTTTAGGGTTGGTTTCATTCCTATTCGACTTTTTCTGTGTTATGTATAGGTTAGTTTAGAGTTTGTATAATTTTTTTTATTATTGATCTTTTGGTTTGGTTTTATTAATTTCGATTTTCATTTTGTTTTCTATTTGATATAAAAAAGAAATCTAAAAACATAAAAAAGGGGATGTTAGATTTTGTTTTTGTTTTCATTTGTTTCATTTTGATTTTTCATTGTTTTATTTAGATGTTTTTTTTTTCAAATCTTAAAAAATATAAATATTTAAAAAACCTTAAAAAAGCCTAAAAGGTTTAATTTATGTGCCTAGGAAATAAATCAAAATTAATTTTTACATTTAAAGGTTTTAAATTTTTTATGTGGCCTCTGGCCCATAAAAAATTTAAAAATTATTAAATCTTTATTTATTTATTTTGGTCACATTTAGTCTTGCTTAGCATATTAAAAAAAAAATCTTCCTAAAGGCTAATTAAATTGTCAATTTAAAATTCCTTTTGGTGTCTTTTTGTGCTAAGGACAAGATATAAAGAGAATTTTTGTGGTATTAGCATTTTCATTTCTCTATGGTTAAACAAGCTTGAATTTTTTATATATCTAAGGATTAACTATAGGAACTATAGGAAAGTGGTAAATTTCCTAGATTTGGGTCACTAAGCATAAATCATTTCAATTCTAGGATCGAAATTGGTTAGCATTTCAATTTCGTGGTTGTTTAAAGTATTTGGATCTCTTGAAATTTAATTGCTAGAACATTGTGCATCTATTGAAATTGATCATCATTGCTTGAATTATTTAATACATGTTAGACATTTTGCAAATATTTTCAAGCGATTGTTAAAGAATTTTATCGTGGAATTATAATAGATTTCATATCTTTGTTTCCTAAGATGAATATTTGTGAACATCTATATTAAATCGCAAAGAAGTTTTTGTTCTCTTTCAGCTATAATTTTATCAAAAAAGATTTGAAATAAGCCTGTAGTTTAATTGTAGTATCTTCAGAAGTTCATTTTTAAGTCTTCATCCGTAAAGGGAACATTTCATTTTGGTGATTGAAGGCTTTTCCCATTCCTCGAGTCTAAATCATCCCATCATCTAGTGTATTTCATATAGGATAGTCATTCATCAAAGCAACAATTGCTAATCGATTACTTGGTCTTAATTTCCCTAGCAAGATCATTGACTCCATAAGGCACTGGTATCAATCGTTTAAAATCTAATCAAATCCTAAGTCTTGCTAGATCTTAATCAAGTACTTGATCGCCTCACTGTGTCTCTTGAACTGGTTGGTTCCCAACTAGTTCTTCTTCATTCCATTTTTTCCATAGGGTCTACCCCCCTTAGCCTGTTGTAGGGAGACAACGTAAACGGAGAGA
This sequence comes from Pinus taeda, assembly GCA_000404065.3. Classification (NCBI taxonomy): domain Eukaryota; kingdom Viridiplantae; phylum Streptophyta; class Pinopsida; order Pinales; family Pinaceae; genus Pinus; species Pinus taeda. The sequence goes on along the minus strand of APFE031710023.1, from coordinate 11,500 downwards.
TTGGGGATCAGGGTGACAGCCCCCGATCTGAGCGTTGTCGCAATGCCTAGACATTCTGTGCGACAACACTCTCCACTGAGAATATTGTGCCACCAATAGGATACCAACTCATAATCTCCCGCCAATCCATCCCGTGGGAAGGGTTGAATACATGTGCACATGTATATTGTACGAGTCCACTGTGTTGCACCATGCTTAACTCATGCAGCTCTGCCCACCCAATCAACCAGATATGCCCAGGAATCCCTGCATCTCTCCCTATAAGTGGGAAACCCCATGTTGCACGCCTTGTCTATGTGCTCCTAAAGAGGGCTGCTGCTTAGAAATACTGCAACTTTGCTAGATGCCATTGCATCTACCCGCACCTCATCAATGGGTAGATGCAAAGATGGATTCACCACTAGCTCCAAAAGAGCCTCTCTCATCTAACCGGAAACTCTATGCCCCACTGATCCACTCGTCACCTGCAAAAATTTCCCTATCAAGTCCCAATGCCTCCTGATGACCAATGTCGGCAAATACTACCTCCTTGCTGGCATCCTGCACATCTGTATGCCCCTCATCAAACGCTGGCCCCAGGGATTGTTTCTCATCCTCCTCCATCATGGGCTCAATATGAGCCACTAGATGACTCTCCAAAAATGGCCCATCAAGCATATTGTGCTCCACTGTGTGCCACACATGCTGATTCATCGAACATGGATGTATATTTGGGGTGTTGTCAACATCTCTACAGGTCTGCCCAAGCTCCTCTATGTGCTCACCATGCTGGATTTCTACTGATAGCTCATCTCCCTGGTCTCCTCCCCGTATGGGAATAATTTGTTGCTTATCAAACCTATCCACCAGATAATTATGCATATCATGGTTGTTGCCATCATCCCCACATGCCTGTTGATGCTCCTCCAAAAAATCCTCATTTGGAAGGTCAGAATGAGTCTCCCCTTGATCTACCTCTATCATCCCTTCTATGTCACTCGAGCATGAGTGGTCAAGTCCCCAAGGCTCCTTGCAGATGAAGCAAAGACCCTTTCTCCTTAACTCGTTCTTGTTGCATGTCCCATCGATTCTCAGTTGCTCCTCCTGAGTCAAATTTCTCCTAAGAAGATTTATGTTCTGCTTAACCAACCTTTTGACTAGCTCATAAGCAGCAGGTAAGATCAACTATTCTCTCCTCCAAATGGACAACAATCGAGACTACAACTTCCGACAAATGGCATCACGACCTCCCATACATGATGACAAGATGGACTGCATGTGTGTTTTGACTTAGTCCAGATGATGTTTCCTAACACTAAAAAATCACTAGAACATTTTTAGGATCAAGTCATCACACTCTAGATCAAACATGATTTCATAAGTCCTAGTCATGGCCATAATTTCCAAAACCTAAAGATTCTTCTCAAATGTAGGACCCACAAAATTATCCAAGTCTTGCAAGGTTTCTATTATCAGCTGGAAAACTCTCCTCATGACATGATCATTGTAAGGAGCTATAGGGGCGGTTAGTCTCATGATGTTACTAAGACAAGACACAACTGGAAGTCCGACCCCTTCACAATGTTCCTCCAAGAGGTTGTGTTGTATGAGAGCAAGCATAGTTGGTTTTAGTGATCCAGGTGGATATTGGTAGCCACCCGTCTATTCCACCTAGACCTCTAGTCGGTTTCATCTGTTTCCTTGAATATAACAACATTTACTATTTTTAGCAATTTTTTGGGTCCTGAACTTCCGACGCTGTTTTGACCCCCTAAACGACATTTTTTTGACGTCTGCAGCAGGCCCATAATTATTAATAGGGACATGCGTCAAATCCTGTATTACTCAGAGAGATATTTCCAACGAGGTGTTGTATGCGCCAAGCGAAGATCATATGACCAAGTTACGACCCTAGGAAGTTGGTTTCCCAACTAACCCCAATGGGGCCCATAAACTCTTGGCATTTTCATCTCCTAGGGTTAAGGTTTTGGTTATTTAGGGTTTTCCTTTGTTGTTCAATAATAAAAAGGCCCTTGAACTTCATTGTAACACAGTTCAGGGGCATGTAGCTGCCTCATCTCTTCTTAGAGATTAGCTACCATCGCCTGAGCTAGTTTATTTCCATTATGTATGTAAGTATATTTCAGTTATTTGATGTTAATGAAATGAATTTTTATTTCTGCTACATCTTTGTGTTTATATTTATATATGTATTTTGTTGCATTGCTACATAAGTCTAGATTAGTGGTATCAGAGCGGTCTTCTCTTTCTCTATTTGTCTTTGCATGTCCCTAACGAGGTCAGGGTATAAGGAGTTAGGGCTCGAACTGGTTGAACCTTTGCAAGACCAGCCTCGCAAAACCCCGACGACCTCCCATGGCTGAAGAAAAGAAAGACGAGGGAGCAAGAGATCCTTTCAAAATATTGCTCGAGGAAGCCCTCGAGCGACAGAGGAACGCGATGATGGATAACTTTGCGCAGACCCTTCGACGACTACACATAGGCGACGCATCTTCATCTAGCAGCCACTCTGGAGGTGCCCATCTGTTTAAGGTACAAGTTAACTTTGAAATTCCCATATTTGAAGGCCAGATAGATGCAGACGCTGTAGATAGATGGTTAAATCTGTTGGAAGGATATTTTTCAGTTCATCACTTTTCCAATCGGGAAAAGATTAATTTTGGACTCCTCAAAGTCGTCCAAGGAATGGTGGGAAACCTATTGTGAACAAAAGTTCGAGAGGGAATCCTCACTGTTTTCAGCCGCACCCACTTGGAATTCTTTTTGAGACGCCATCAAGGAGCAATATCAACTTGTCAGGAGCTATGAAGATAAATATATAAAGTGGACCATGCTGCGGCAGGGAAGGGACCAAGATGTGCAAGTGTTCACAAATATTTTTCATACACTTCGCATGAAGTTGGGTATAAAGGATTTTGAGTGGCATTTGTTACTCAATTACTGCGACTGTCTACGCAAGTATATTCAGGACAAGATGGAGTTCCTGGACATCCCCGCGCTTGGCGTAGCCCATCGATACGTTGTCAAAATCGAGCAGAAATTTAAACAAAAGAAGCGAGACTTTGGATCTGCGAATCCGAAGCAAGGGAAAGGTGCCCCCAAACAACAAAACAAAGGACAAAGCCAAGGTGGGGCGACCCAGGATAACTCGTTGAAGCTGCAAGCAAAGAACAACACCACGAAGACAAAGGACACAGGGAAATGGTGTGAGGTCCATACGAGCCCCACTCACAACACAAGTGAGTGTTGAGCCAAACAGTTACTAGTGGTTGAGCTAAAGGCTTCCGAATCAGATGCATGTTCCAACTCTGAGTCAAAAACCGACAAGGGGAATGACAAAGGGAAGCAGATTATTGATGTAGAGCCTAGTGCCACTATTGCCACCAACAAGATCCAAAAGATTGAGCCCGAAGATGCAGAGGAGGGGGAGCGACTCTTCCACTCACAGATGTGAATGAAGGGTTCTCCGTTGCAATTCATTGTCGACAACGGAAGCCAAAAGAACCTCATTTCAGCAGAGGTCATGAAGCGGTTGGGCCTACTAGCCACACCACACTCACAGTCGTATACCATTGCTTCACCAAGGGTGAGATCTCTGTGTCAGCGAACAGTGTCGCCTTCCCTACAACATCGAGCCCTTCACAGATGAGGTACTGTGTGATGTTGCTCCTCTTGAAGCTTGTGATGTATTATTAAGCCAACCATACTTGTGGAAGTGTCATGTTGTGTATGAGACTATTGCAGTGTGTCATGTTGTGTATGAGTCTAGTCCTCGCACTGTCATTATTTCTTTGGGCAATAAGTTATATAGGATACCAAAAGTAACATTTCCTACCACCATTTGTTTGATCTCTGTGAAGCAATGTAGTAAGATCATTTCCCAGACCAGAAAATTTGTCTTCCTTATGATTCGCCCTCAGGGCAAGAAGAAGACTGTTACCATATCCACAGCCTCCAAACAGGGCTCCTTCGCCTGGTAGCAGCAAATGGACAAGATCATGGAAGAGTACAGGGACATCTTCACCTCATCCACAGGGGTACCCCTACACTGTCAGGTCAAGCACTCCATTGATCTGACCCCGGGTGTGCCGCTACCCAACGGATTGATCTACTAACGCTCTGTTCTAGAGAACGATGAAATTAAGAAGCAGATTCATGAGTTATTGCAGAAAGGGACATCAAGCCAAGTTCATCACCATGTGGAAGCCTGATCGTGTTGGTATAGAAGAAAGACGACACTTAGTGACTTTGTATTGACTATCGAGTGTTGAATAAGATCACTCTCCAGAATAGGTATCCAATCCCATAGATTGATGACCTTTTGGACCAGTTAAAGGGGGCCAAATATTTCAGCAAGATTGACTTGAAGTCCGGTTATCACCAAGTACCAATTGGACCCTCCGATGTTCGAGTATGTTATATTAATTCAAAAAAAAGAGGGAGGAGAACTCTCGAGTACATTGAGGTTGAACAGATCAGGGAGAGAAGAGAGGAAAAACTCCATGATCCTTCTTTTCCAACTTCTACATATTGATCATATATACCTAATTTTCCAACTACATTTAGCTTAAAGATTCTTCCAAAATGTTGTAGAAGCAGGCTACAATTGCTTAACATATTTGTATTAGAGAAAGAGTATGATGTCGATTATTGAAAAGAGAAGTAGGTCCTTGGATTCATGAAGTTCTTTGTTCCTCCCATTCTTTTTTAGTAGACTTCTCCTCGTATTGTTGATGTTTTCTACCACAGTCCTTCGAGTTGGAGCTTTCTCCTAGTTTTTTTGCCACCATTTCTTGCAGAGTATTGAGTGCATTCTCGAGGTGCGCACATTGGTTGTTGAGTTGTTCGATAGATTTCCTATGTTCGCTGAGTTGGTGAGATAGATAACCCATCTAAGATCTGCATTTGTTTTTTCCACTGATTGTGCATAAAACGAATATGTTCCAGGACAACTTTGTGGGCTTTACAATGCGAGTAGGACTATGACTGGGGCGAATCCATGCCGAGGATAGCTGGGGAGTAGCTGGAACATGTTGAAGAAAGTGTAACTAGGTTCGGTCTTCATAATGACATGATCTTTGTATCTGATGTAATAAGAGAAAATAAATTATGTTTGTAATCTTGTTGCATGGGTTTCATGAGCAAGAAGTGTCATTAGATGAAAGACTTCTTCTTGATGTCTTTAGGATTTATTTCTATGTCAAAGAATCATGTCATGAGTCCATATAAATGTATACAAGTCTTCATCAAGTGTAGCAGCCCTCCAAGACCAAGATCAAAGCCTCAAGATCAAGCAATAGAAGTCTGCAAGCAAAAATATTAAATAGAGATCATGTCGGCTCAAATAAATGAATTAAATATGTATAAATATATGACACGTCGGCTTGAATTAGAGTCATGTCGGTTCACGGTTATATGTCGGCTCAAATATAGTGCCCAACCACTATAAATACCCCATTGGGGTATCCACAATTGGACATAATAGATCTCGCATGAAGAGCAGCCACAGTGTTTAAGGGTAGTCGCAGGGGTAGCACAGTGGCAGCCGCAATAGACTCATTGATAGCCGCAGTGAAGAGGACCGTAGGAAGCCGAATGTAGCCGCAGCAAGGAGGAGTCACAGGTGGCCATAGTCAAGGTAAATGATGCCACAGTCTAGGTATCACCGCAGGCATTCAAGATCTCAGATGGAAAATAAGCCGCAATCATGATGACAGTAAGGCAATCTTCATATAATAAACTCAGTATTAGATCAGCCCCTGCACATGTGCCTTGGTGCTACTACAGTCTCGGAATACCTATGAAAGGAGAGTTATTATCTCAGCATGTATATACAGTAATGTCTCTTGGGATAATCACGGTGATGACTGTGTCTACTTCATGAAAGTTATCTCGCTTATCCTCAACAGAACCTCAGTGCAAAATGAACTTGGTTTCAATCTCGGTAAGGGTGAATATAGTATTCTGGTTTCACATTAAGTCAAACTCAGAGTGAGAAGAAGCTATATCACAATCTGATGAGGAGTAGAATGATAACATTGCAGTGAAACAGTGCAGTGAGGTGCAAGGATCATCTTAATCTCAAGGAGCAGATCATAGTGTTACAGCAGTAACAAAGAACATTGTGTTGCAGCAGTAATGATGAAGGGCATAGTGTTGCAGCAGCGATGAAGATCACCATGGTGATGATCTCTCTGGTGCAGCAGCAGTGATACGAAGAGGATTGATGTCTTGGTCTTGGAGAGGCGGAGTGTGTCAAGGGTCATGGTCTTGGTATTCGTCAATGGAATCTCTATAAGAAGAATTTACACATGGGTTTTCCTCTCCAAGATGGAGAGTTTTGGCCCTGACAGAAAGCCAATCATTTGTGTTCTTGTCTCTTTTGTTTTGATAGCAATTTGATGAAGTTAACAAACACATGCTAATAATGAAGTAACCATCAAGCTAATATAAATTATTTAAATGCTTCACAAATTGTTATCATGTAACGAAGAATCATCTTAATTAGGCATGCCCTAGAGTTTTCAACGGAACAGGAGAGTCAAGACAAGGGAAGGAGGTGTAGCTGAGAGGCAGTCGATGAAGAAGGGAAGCAAATAGAAAGTGAGGGGACAAATCTTCCAAAACAAAAGGGAAGATCAAGAGTTGGAGAGAAAGAGAGTTGCGCGAGGTAGGAAATGGGATGAGGGAAATATAAAGGAGAGGGGGTCAAATGGGGAGCTCGCAAGTCTTTGGGGTCATTATTCCAATGGCTTTGTGAAATGGTTAAACCTGTATGCAAGCATGAACCTGTGTGTGTAGACTTGTATTTGTAGTAAGTAATAGTTATATTATTCATAAAAATTAATTGGTGGTTACAATTCTTCGTAGCGATGTGCTTGTATAGGCATCCACTGACCACGAAGATAGAAGGTCACATCCTTTGACCCATGTCTCTTCACAATTAATGGAACATGAATTAATTCAATTAATTTATTATTATTAATATTTGTTATTTTAATATTTATTTATTAATTGATGTTTATGAATATTTTCATTCATAACATTGCCACCCCCTTAGAGATGCTTTGTCCTCAAAGCACAACCAAAAGGAATTCCTCTAGTTGAACATTGTTGCGATGGAATGTCATCCTTTTGTTGACTGGTGCAATCTTCACGAGTAATTGTACCTTCCTTGGAGCTGGGAGTGTTAACACCATTTAATTTATAATGTCGTCCTTGCTAGTTAAACTCCATGAACTGTTCTTCAAGGTTTGTAGTATAGCTCCCTAATTGTATTAACCATTCTGCACTTAGAACTACATCCATTTGTTTGAGTGGCAGGGCAAATAGTTCTGTTTATAGCTCTAGTTCTTGTATTTGGATTAAAACTTTATGACATTCTCCTATTTCCTTAATTTTTTTCCAGTAGCACCACACATGGTCAGGTCCTTGATTGGGTATATACAAAGACCAGGTTTTTTAGCAAGATCAATGTTTATATAATTGTGAGTACTACCAGAATCTATAAGTATATGGACATTTCTGCCTTTTATGAGTCCCTTGAGCTTTAGGGTTTTAGGACACAGTCTCCTCGTGTTTGTTGACAGTGTTGTAAGCTTAATGTTCCTTCTTGGAAATTGGCTCTTCTTTCGAAAATGTGGGGGAATGTATTTTGCAGTTGCTTGTTGTTCTTGATCTCTGAAAGAGTTACTATTTTCGTCAAGGTTTTTCCAGTCACATGAAATTGCAGTGAATGACAGTTCCTCAGAATCTGAAACTTCATTGTGTGTGACAACGATTCCTACATCACGTTCCTGTACTTCAATATGCTTCCCATCTACTATTTTATAGTAGCACGGGGATGCATCTTCACATTTATGGCCTGCCATCCAGTTTTCTCCACAATTGCGACAATTATTTTTCTTTTTTATCTTTTTTTCTGACTCATTACTTGAAGTGTCTAATTCTTTCTCGACTTCATAAGTATATAATTTCTTGTTAAGGCACCTATGTCCTGATGTCAATTTGTCTCCACAATACCTACATTTGTTAGTTTCTTTTTTTCCTAAGTGTTGTTGTTGGTCTTTGTCTTCCTTGAATGATGATATTTTGAGCTTATGTTTTCTCTCAATAATTATTGTTGCATGTCTAGCTTCTTCAAAGGTTTGGGGTTTATATAGTTTTAATTCTCCCCAAATATAATCCTTAAGGCCACATCAATACATTTTTAGGAGCTCTTCATCTAAGAATCCCCTTTTTCCTTATACCTATACTTCCCACTCATGGGTGTATTCGCTTATTGATCCTTTCTGTTTGAGGTGAACGATTTTTTTGTAAAAATCGTCATGAAACCTTTTTAGCAAGGCATTTTTAAAATTTTCCCAATTGAACAAACAAGTTGCATATTTGTTGGACCACCATAGGAACCAATCATATGCTTCAACAACTTCCAAGTTGTTGGATGCGGTCATGACCTTCTCTTGTTCACCTTTTAGAGGGTTTGCTCCGAAAATGGCATCCATTTTATTTACCCATACAATAGCGTCTTTATGGTCCTTACCATTGTACTTAGGTAATTCTGTTTGAATTTTAAGGTAATCTCTGTCGGAAAACTTTGTATAGTACTAACTTCCTTCGAACTGTATATGCGATACTCGTGGCTTTTCGTGCATCAACGAAAATTCATGACTTGGAAGAATTTCGCCTTTTGGAGCCTTTGGCCTTTGCGTGGCCAAGGGGTTAAAAGGTGGATTGTCTCTTCCCATAAACTAGCTCATCATGCTCTTTATATCTTTGATATCCTCTGCCATTTGGTCTTGGCTCTTCCTGAATTCATCTTGTTTTCTTTCGACATGGTCAAGGCGCTTTCTTATTCTATCGAGTTCTTCTTGAAATTTCTTCGAATTGTCGTCATTATTACTACTTCCCATTTTGTTCCTCTTTTTCCTTGTAGACCCAAATTTTTTTAGTTAAATAATAATAATATAGTTTTTTTTAATTAATTAATTAAATTAATTCCAATTATATAAGTTAATTAATTAATATTAATCCAATTATATAAGTTAATTAATTAAATTAATCAATTTATATAAATAATTAATAAAATTATATCGTTGGTATATAAATTAATTAATTAGATTAATCAATTTATATAAACTAACTAATAGATTTAATTAAATTATATACGTTTTAATATGGTAATATATGTATCAATGTGTGATATGGTGATCTGCTTTTCCCAAAGAGCGTGACGTATCACACAACCAGGCGCAAGGATTTTTCCGCAGAAAATGTCAACAGGACCGTTGGTCAGGAGGTGGGCAGGCAACGGGGACTGTCACGACAGGCGGCGGTAGCAGACTGTCACAGTTTAACCCAAGTCAACGGATGGGAAGAAGAGCACAGTAGGGAGGAAGGAGGGCACGACAGATTGCGGCCCGACAACGTTGTGAAGATTTCTGGCTACAGACAGACACCGGTTGCGGACAAGGTACGACGACGACGACACCAGAGACGACAATTTTAACTAAGTGGAGTTCCTCGTGGCACAAGTGTTTGATTGCAGCCAGAGGAACGGTCGTGTTTTTAATGGCGTGTGGTAATGCATTGGCGTGGATGGCAGGCTCGACGGACAGTAGCAGCTATGGTGTCGTGCAGCGGTGGAAGGGTTGGTGTCGAGCAACGTAGGGAAATGTGTGGACAATTGCAATGGACGAATGGAACAGGGAAAACAGTGATACGTACAACAAAGATGTGATGGCGAAGGAAGGATGGTGTTGGGCCAGCAGAATAGTGGCTCTGATACCACTGAAATGGTTAAACCTGTATGCAAACATGAATCTGTGTGTGTGGACTTGTGTTTGTAGTAAGTAGTAGTTGTATTATTCATAACAAATAATTGGTGGTTACAATTATTCCTGGCGGTGTGCCTATATAGGCATTTACTGGCCACGAAGATAGAAGGTCACATCCTTTGACCCATGTCTCTTCACAATTTATGGGACATTAATTAATTTAATTAATTTATTATTATTACTATTTGTTCTTTTAATATTTATTTATTAATTGATGCTTATGAATATTTGTATTCATGACACTTTGAGAAGCGCAAATGACAGAGAGATGGAATCGAGAAATGTTGCAAATCAACATTGAAGGTGGAGCTTTGGCTGTTGAGGGATTCAGAGAGATATTGACACTGACCTTTGACAGAAAGGACAAGAGTTGAGGTCGAGGTTTTCTGATAACGAGATATGCAAGATTTGGGGAATGGGTGGGCGGGGGTATTAAGGGATGAATTTGGAATAGATATCATTATTAATCCTTACTTCTCCTTGGGGTCTAACACAGGCATTGTTTGCATGCTCATCACTTACTATTATCCCATTTGGACATTGTAGCTTTAATCTAGACTCTCAAATTCACATGCTTGTGGGTCATATTAATAATACCTATATCACTCAAGTTATTATCAGTTGGTTATCATCATGGAGACAAAAGTCTTACTTAGATTTCACTACATTACCTCTCCCTAGCCAAAAATTATGAAAACTCTATTTGTTCATGAATTATCTTGTTATTTTAATTGTAATTTTTAAAGCTATATGTTTTTATTATTTTTCACTCTAATTTAACTGTATTTAAACTAAGCAAGAGTAGATACTCAGTAGCCCTTGTTCAAATGTAGAAATGGGTTCATATCTTTCAAAGTTCAATAATTAAACTAATGGGACGCTAGCTATGCGACCTTGTTTCCATATTCAAAGTTGTCCAAAAAAAAGTCACAACCATGCTCAATAATGATAACGATTTTAAAATGCGTTAGGCTGGTAAGAGTGTGACAAGTTAAAAAAGTGGTTTCAGGTAAACCATTAGATTCAAATTTAGCCAAATTGTGCATACACTCCATAAATATTTGGAAAGACTAATTGAACTAAACCCTGGATCCATGGTGTTATTTCGATATTTGGAGTTGTCCCCTGTTGTCGCGCAGAGTGTCTAAGCACTACGACAACGCTCAAACCGGGGGGTGTCACCCTGATCCCCGATCTCTCCGTTTGAGCCATCTCCCTAGGCTAAGGGGAGTAGACCCTATGGGATAAAGGAAGACCAACTGGGAACTAGTTGGGTTGGGAGACACAACGAGGCAATTGAGCGCTTGATTTAAGCTTAGAGATAATTTGATTAGATTTTAAATACTTAAGACCAGTGCCTTCGCTAGATCAAGTAATTGGTTTGTTGCTACTTGGAAAATAGAAATATGAACAAATCCTTTGACAATTGCTTGGAAATATTTACTGAAATGTCTAGCATAGGATGATCATTTAAAACAATCAAGCAATAATTAATTTCACCAGATGTGAGATATTCAAAAGATGCACAGAGCTCTAGCAACTAAATTTCAAAGGATCAAAATTCATTATTCAACCATGAAATTCAAATGCTAACCAGTTCATAAAATGATTCACCACTTGTTAGAAAATTATATATTACGGAGCAATGGAACACATAAAATATT
>APFE031710017.1:0-34906 GCA_000404065.3 Pinus taeda | reverse complement strand
CTAAAAATGGTAAATAAGGTTACAACCAACTTATTAGAACTATCACTGGTAAAATAATGCATAATAATCAATTTATTAAAAATAAAGGAGAATAAATAATATTCATCCATGAGAGCATAAATCGTTTATAAAATGGATTTAAATGATAAATTATAATAAATGACATGATGAAGAATGGTGGAAATGGGTGGAATAAACGTTCACAAGTGACAATAATCATGGCATATTAACGACCCCACACTGCGCACTTAGTTGCAGACTTCCACTCTAGGCCTCTGTGCACTCAACTGCAGAGCCTCTACCTACGCTAAGACCTGAAACACTTAGACTTCTCTACCAAGACTCTTCACTTCATTCTTCGCTAACTTCTAAAAAATACTTAGAGCTTACTTACTTAGCTCCTTTTATACAATCCCATGGTATGTGGACCATGGGTAGATCTTTACAGCCAACTTTACACTTTACAAAATAAGGGTAGACAACCCTTTATGATTTTGATACCTTCACGCTCCGTGACCACAAAATGCAGAGACTTTACTACGTTATTACAAAATTGACCCAAAACATGGGCTTTTGGCCCCAAAACTGTCCTTAGGGGAATGCGTTCCCAATAGGCCCCCAACACAAACATGGTGACTCGCCCTCGAGTCACTCTGTGGGTGTGGAGATCTTGGTGCGAAGACCTCCTAGCTTGACCTATATGACTGCAACCTCGACACTGCACTGTGCAGCTGCATGCTTTGCTTCTTCAACCAACTCCTTGGTCATTGGTCATGAACTATTAGCTAGAAGCTTCTACTGAGTCGCTTGCAGATGAGCAAGCTTCCCTTCAATAGAGGCTGTGACCACATAAGCCTCATCCAACCAGGGCTTCAAGTGCGCCTTTAGCACTGCCTCCTTGTGTTGCATGACATCTACCTGTTATTTCAAATGCTTGGCCTCTTGTAGCTTCACCAGTCTTTGCGTGAGAGCGATAGTTTTCACTGTACCTTTTACTTCATCATAGTGATGTTGTAATTCTTATGCTTCTTTCTCTAGTTTTTTTACAATAGGGTCCTCCTGTAGGCTTGTCAAGACCTCAAACTATTGTTCAAAAAGTTGTGTGCAGTCTGCTACTGCACTATTTACTGCCACTATTTCCTTTATGACAATGGTTACTCACTGCTCCTTTAATTTTGGTGGAGTTGAAAGCTGGCCCTTCAATTGTATATCTACAATCTGTAGGCTTAGCTCCAGCTAAACCGTAGCCAACTCTGTGCGAGTGTTGTGCACCCCTGTAGCAAGCTTGTGAATGTGCAGCTCGATTGGTTCTTCCTCAGGAATGGCTAACTTCGGGACCATTTAGTATGCCTCCTCCATGACTTGAACTATGCACTTGTTTCGATTGGTTACCTCAGTCACGACGGCAATGGCAGAGTCTTGCTGTAGGTCCATCTGTTCATTATTAATCCTTTGCTCACTGATCACCTGTAAAGTGTGGTGTTCGTGGACCCTTAGCTCCACGGTCACTCCATCCTATAATAGGTGGAGTGCCTCACCAGGGAGCGCTACCAAGTTCAACCTCACTCCCTTGAGGGCGCTGATAGTGGGCATGTTAGCTTCATTCTCCATGGTCAATGGTCCATTCGGCAGCACTATCGCACTATAGACCTTTGCATGTAGCATCTCGACAGCTTCTGAAGTGTCGATAGCGAGGCTGGTGGTCACTGTGCTAGCTTGTGATGCGTGGGTCTGTAGCTCCTACATACCTACCTAGATGGACTGCAAGAGTAGTTGTTGCTGCTGCTCGAACTGCTGTAATGCCTCCGCGGTGACATCTCACACTGTGTCTCCAATATCATGAAAATCGCCCTCTGTGAGGGTGATTGGGTCTAGTGACGCCTTAGTGGCCTTGGATTTCTTCCTTGACCCCACTTTCTCTTGTTCCCCTAGACGCTTGATGCAGTCTAACGTCGTCTATGGGTCAACTCCATACTACTCTATTTGCTCGTCCGTTTCTTCCTCTATGTCAGGTGAAGGCAACCTCGTGACTTTGTCAGAGCCCTACTCTATTTTGTTTGTCTTCTTTTTCATCTTTTGGGTGGCATCACGATCCACCTGGGCTTTGTCAGCAGCCTCCTTCTTCCTCTTCTCGACCAACTGTGCCATTTTTTGCTTGGCCTCCTCCTTTTTGCGCTACACGACAGACTTGCTTTCCCCCATCGTCAAGTTCGAGGTAGTGCGCCACTCGGCTAGCCAGTGATCAAGGACTGCATCAATTGCGTCGTCTGTTGCTAAGCAAGGCAAGTCATACCATGTCTACGCAGGGTCCTTCTGTGCACTAATCGACCCATGGTGAAAGTCTTCCTTGAACTCTGCATACCCCTGCAGGTTGGAAAACACAGCAGGTGACAACCACGGTTTGTGATTGATAGCCATGCGGATGTTCATTTCCATATCAAGATCTAGAAGATCTTGCTATCTTTGATGCACTGAGCATCCTTGGTCACCCACAACGAATCGTACTTCGCTGCTTCTGGCAGGTCTGGCGCGACTAAGGGAAATTGACTATCTTTTGGTAGCTCCCAGGCTACCAGCGCAATATACAGCAAGAGCCATGCATAGTGAAAAGTCTTGCTGAGCTCCTTGCCTTGCAAAAATTTGCAAGGAACTCATCGCAGAGATAGTTTGCCCCATTGAACTCGACTCCTTCAGTGCAGTGGGCTGCAAGAGCAACAATTGGTGCCGACACTTCATCTGTGCGACACTTCCTCATTACCTTTCCTACCAAAATCTACGTGGCCACTTTGACCGCGAGGTCACTGATACTTGAGATGGCATAGCCTCACGATGGATTTATGAGATTGAATTTTCCCTTCATGGCCTCTGCGAGGACCAGCTTGCCACCTTTTTCGCCAAACATCATGCCCAGATTTTCCCCCCTGTAGGGTAGCTATGTGATCCTATGGATCAATCTGTCGGTGATGGGTATTGGCTACTCCAGCCACAAACACTCATCGTGCACCAAGCATAGTAGCCGCTTGATGACCAATACTATAATGGGGGTGCGGTTGTAGTGTGACACCCATAGCAGGTTAACAAGACCTGCCTTGTCTACTCCTCTCAGCCACTTCTGCGGTTTCAATGTAGTCATTCCAGTGGTTGTGCCAATAATGTGGTGCATTAGCTTCTTTGTCGCTAAGTGCAGGAACTTTTCACGGTAAGCTAAGTCCCAATCTTCCAGTTTTAACAGGGGAACCCACCCCAAGCGCAGTCCTTCAAAAACAATTTCATCTGGCAGCAGAGGGGTTTGGAAAGGGGCCTTGCTCTCGTCAATGTCCTTTGGCACCTTGGTCTTGCCCTTGCGCTGAGGGACATACTTGGGTAACTTAGTGATAGGGTCAGCACCCTGGACTTCAACTTCCTCCACTTCTACTCTCAAGTCCTCATCATCCATTGAGATGTCCTCAAGTTCTTCCTCCTTTGGCTCCAGGTTAATGGCTTTGCCATTTTCCTGTGTGGTGGGCTTGTCCTTTGGTAGGTTTCTTCTCAACAATGCACGCATCGGTATTGTAGCTTGCTTTCCCTTCTTATCCTTCGCACTCTCCTTGGTTGGGGTCGGCTTCGGTCTAGGTGTCCATGGTGATTTGGGAACTTCACCTAATACCTCGGCAACCTTTGGGGCAACTTCCTCTACCTCCCTAACAACTTCTGGCACAACCTCCTCGGCTGTTACTGCTTCGGTTTCCATAGCTTCTATGGGTGTTGACATGACAATATTCAACAGTTCTTATGTATCCTTTGTTAATTTCTCAAATGTTGAACTCGCTATCAAAGCTTCAAAGAATTCATGGTTCATGTGCATTTGAGAGCTCGACAATTCAATTCTCAAAATGCCAAGTGTTTTTCACTAGGCAGCCACCTATAATTTATAAGGAAATTTGAATTCAAATTTGACCGTTCCCCCCACATTCGGTTCATTAATGCTGGATTGGCAGTAGATTTCCAAGGATCTTACCCATAAATTTTGTCTTAAATGTCGGTTGCCCGCTCCATTTGGCAACATTTCTACTGTCAAATCATGAACAATGACTTTAATGGTCACTTTTTGGCTAACCTACATGATTTTTCCCTGGGTATCACAACTCCCTTAGCATTGTCGAGAACCCTGTGACATTTCCTCGCTCCACACAATCCTCCAATCACACATTTCCCCAACTCGGGCAGTGTAGTTTATAGTCTCGTGCCTCCTTTCAACTACCTGGAGTGCTAAGACTATGCTACCCTCATATAGTCACCTGGCCAGATCACCGGTGTATGGCTTCCATCGATTGCCATTCACCTTTCTTGGGATGGGATCTCCATTCAATTTAACCAATTGAACTCCTCCACTATCGGTAATCTTCTAAATGACATAGGGCCCTAAGTAGTGCATTCTGAATTTCCCTATAATTTTTTCAAACTTGTTGTCATATAACAAAACCAGATCATTTATCTTAAAGGTGCACATCTTAATGTGATGATCATGTGATCCTATTTTGTGCTACTTTTGGACTTGTTGGTGAAATCCAGTTAGAAATCTCTCTTCCTCAAGCTCAGCTTGCTGTGCGAGCCTCTCTTCTAGGGCTCCGCGATCCGTCATACCTATAAGTGCCGCTATGCATAGGCTAGGCACAATGTATTCCATGGGCATCATTGCTTCAACACCATATACTAGCCTAAAGGGTATCTGTCCAGTCAACTTTTTGCATGTCATCCAATAGGCCCATAATACTGTTGGTATGCGTAGGTCCCAATCACTTCGCTGAGCATTGCAAACCTTGGTCAATGCATTCTCCAGCACCTTATTGAATTCTTCCAGTGTCCCATTAGCCTGTGGGTGATAAGGCTTGCTTTTCTGGTGATACCTAAAATTCCTTCGTCAGCGCACTGATCGTCTCCTTCAAAAAGTGCATACCACGATCGCTCATCAAAATCTTTAGACACCCAAATCACGTCAGCACGTACTCAAAGAGGAACTTTGCAGCAGTCACGCTTGTGTAGTCCTTCACAGGCTGTGCCTCTGCCCATCGAGTCAAATACTTAGTCGTGGTGATAATGTATTGTGCTCCTGTCTTCTTTCCTTGGGGTTGAATGTGTCCCATAAAATCTATCGCCCATTTCTCAAAATGTTGTAATGTCATCTATGGATTTAGAGGAAACTCATCCCTCTACGATGGCCTACCAGTAATTTGACACACATCACACGCCTTACAATAAGTTTTTAAATCTTGATGGAGGATTGGCCACCACAACCTTGCACATAGAATCTTCTGCGTGATCGCTCTTCCTGCATAATGGCCTCCCGCAATGCTCCCATGGGAATCCATGAAGACACTGCTCTTTTCAAACTTTGGTACATATCATCATAATACTTCATTAGATCCCATTTTTTACAAATGACCGACAATGACAGAAAAGTTTGTTGCACATACCACTAACTCCTTTTTATGTTGGATGGTGTAATCTTCTAGGGCATTTCCTATCGTTAGGAAGTGTATGATGTCTTCAAAGTGACCATCTGCGACGCGCACTGCAAATGGTTGTGCGCCAGGCAATCCCTCCTCCAGTTTAGTGGGCTCTTCCTATGTTTCGATGCGCAACAGATGGTCTGGTCCCACGTTCAATTGTCTAGACTTCACAATAAATTCAAAATCATACCCCTAGAACAATAAAAACCACATACAGATCCCCCCCCCCCCAACACAGGATTATTGACCAGGTATTTCAACAAAGAATGATCCATATACATCTTAAGATGTCCACCCATTGAATAATATCTAAACTTTTGGAGTGCGTATACCATGGCTAACCCTTCGCGCTTAGTGGTGGAATAATTATTCTTAGCTTAGATAACCTCCTGCTTGCAAATGCTATAGGATGCTTCAATTCTCCTCCACTAGCCTATGTCAATACTACTCCCAGCACTATACATGACGCGTCTACATGTACATGAAACTCCTTCTTCCAATCCGGGAAGACGAAAATCGATGTGGTGACCATTTTTTCTTTCAATACATCCAAACTTTTCTTACAGTCCTTATTCTAACAGAACATGACATCATTTTTCAACAACTTCTCCATAGGCGCAATGATCTGGAGATAGCCCTCGATAAACTTCCTGTAATACCTAGTGTGTCCTAAGGTTGCGTCGCAACTGTTTTACACTCCTTGACGCTTCCAAGTTAAGTATCACTGCGATCTTCGAGGTATCTACCATCAACCCTTGTCTACAAACCACATGACTCAGCAGAGTCCCAAAAGGAACACAAAATAGACATTTCTTCAGATTGAGCACAATCTAGTACCTTTGACAAGTATCTAGCATTAGGTGCAAACTTTCCACATGGTGTTTCACCAACCCAAACACAATCTAGTCATCAAAGTGCACCTCCAGAAAATTATGAATGAATTCTTTGAATGTGGCAATGAGTATGCATGAAAAAATCGCAGGCGTGTTCTTCAATCTGAAAGGCATCACAGTCTATTGAAAACATCCCCATTCAATCGTGAAGGTCATCTTGCTTCTATCCTTAGGCATGATTTTGATCTGTGGTACCTAGATAACCCATTAGTGAAGGAGTATGCTTCCTGGCCACCTACATTATCCAATATCTCATCAGTAAATGAAGTCGGGAAGGGAACATGTACGCAAGTGTCATTCAACTTCTTAAGATCTACGCATTTCCTTATTTCATCCTTCTGCTTCTTTTATTGTACCACCATTGGGCTCACCCAATCATATTCTTCTATGGGCTCAATGATGCCTGCCACGAGCATCTTGTCTAGCTCCAAGCAAAACTTCTCCTTATACTTTAGATTGAGATGGTAAGTGTTGGTCACTTTAATTGCTTATCAATTTAAGTAGTTGAGTGCCACATAAATTGTCAACCCTGGAAAGTCTGATTATTTCAAAGGTGACCACGTACTGTATGTACTTCATTTTAAGTGTATTAAAAAGCTGTAGTATAAACGATTCACACTTTGTTAAACCTCTACTCTGTGTTACAACAGTTATAATCTATTGCAGGATTTAAATAAGAACATATAATTGATTAAAGAAAATAAATCTTGCAAAAAGGAAACAATGGCTTGTCCTATAACAAAGGATTAGGACCCTATCCCTTAGAGTAGGAACATTTAGCACCTGCCCCTGTTTATCCAGTTCACCATTACACTCTGTAAATCCTAATCACCGATGAGGCACTCATATACAATACCAATCGAAAAGAAAAATAGAGTCTCAACAAAAGTAAATTACCATCAGAAACAGTGTTCGTAAATGAGGTATAAACAGAATTCACACACACAACACAGAACAGAAAGAAGAAGATGGGTGAATCTTGTGATGAAGGTGGGCCCTGTCCTTCTCACAAGATTCCCCAAGACACAAAAACTAAGTGAGAATACTCATAACAGAATTTTATTCGTTCGTCAATATACCATATTACAAGAAAGATTCAGTCTTGTCCTTTCGCTACAATCCCTATGTTACAACTTGTTCATCCTCTGTCAATCCCCTCTCTAATGTAGATGTCTCCTCTTTATAGAGGAGACATCTATTACAAAAGATTTTTAGTATAAATTCTAGTTCATCCCTTTGTACAAAAATAGGGAAATCAATTCCCGTTAATAGAATGTTGTTACAGTAATATGGATTATGAATGTTACAACCAATGTAACAGTTTATTCAGATCGATTAGATTCCTTTGTTGTCGCAATTCTGGTGCGCAAATCTCAACTATCTCCTTGAGATTCATATGTTGTCCTTACTGTTTCAGCTTCGTGGTTCGTGCTGTTTCCACTATTTTAGCTTCGAGGTTCGTGCTGTTTCTGCTGTTTTAGCAATTGCAAAATATAGTCCTACTAGCTTTAGGCAGTTTCAACAATTGTTCAGCAACTTAGTCAACTTCAAGGATCAATTATAAAGATAGCATGATTATGTGTTGAATAATTAAACATATAGTAATGAGAAGAGTCATTGTATACCTTTAGAATGATTGGGTCAACATACTAATAAAGGCTTTCAACTATGAGTTGAAAAGGGTAATATTATGGCAAAATATAGGGTCAAAAATAGACAATATGGGATCCTAACATCCCTCCCAACTGAAAATGTTGCATGTCCGCATGCAACGTCTAGTTTGAATCTGAGTCGGAATACTGGGATGAACAATGCAAATTGCTTATGCAATAGGTATAGAAGGTGTTGTCAACCATGTCTCTAAACCCATAGACACTCTGAAGTTTCTGCCATGCTGCCAGCTCTTCCTTTTTGGTTAATTTATATTGAGCCTTATATTGTTGTCCAGGTAGCCATAAGAGAGGGAAATGAAAATGGTAACCAATCCATCGTTCAACACACTGTGTAATGCATCTAACATAATTAGGTATGCGTGAGATTGCCACCTGAAGATTGAGAGGATTATAAGGATGATATTCCCGTCTCTCTTTAGGACAATGTTCCTAGAATAGATTATTGGCTTTTATAGCTAGAGCTCCTTTAGTTTTCACATAAAACTGGCAGTCTTCCAAGACTGTTGCCTGTAGTTTCCTGATATGGTCAGTCATTCCTAGCTCTCATAGAATTCGTTGATGTTCTGCAATGAAGACAGCTGCATGTTGTGGCTCAGCACGGATCCAGAGGAGACAGTTCTCCTCATTATGTGCTGCTGACATAAAAGTATTTTGCCAAGGTCATTAGCTAGGAAGGAAATGAAGACTCTTATTTGGATATCACCAACCAGAGGAAGTAAATTAAGCTTTCTATCTTCAGGCATAGCCTCATTGTGAAGATAGAGTTCACACAACAAGTTTTGGTCGCTATTTGGTGCTTCTGCAAAGGTATCAATAAATTTCTATGGTGTAGATACCTGGTGGGGTCTTCCATCCTTGATTGCTTTTATTTGGAGGAACGCTAAGTGTTCTCTCAAAAATACAGAATAATTAAAAGAGGGTTTCCTTGTAGCAAGTAACTGCTGGACCAAGTCAAAGATAAGGGACAGTCTGGTTTTTAATCTTATTCTCCTTATATTGTGCACGAGTCTGTTCAAGCACTTCCCAATTTATGTATGCATGGTTGAGCCATAATGACTTCTGTTGCTGAAATGCCTCTCCTTGTGAGAGCTCATACTCTGTCTTCCATGTGTTACTTAGTTTCTAAAAACTAGAAGTCTGTGTGAACTGCTGACACAGGGATGTTTAGTCTGTGCATGAGCATTGCTGATACAGGGAGGTTCAGTCTGTGTCTCCTTAGTTGTAAAAGATTTTGCTACTGGTTTCTGTTCTGTAACAACTTGGGTAGGCCGGGGTGTTTCGGTTTCTTTCTCTAAAATTCTTGAAGAGCCTATTGGTTCTTGTGTAACAACAGGGTATTCCTTTTTGACTATAATAGGAGGAGGTACTAGACTAGCTCCAGACAACGAACTTCAACTATCTTATAACCTGCTCGAGTATAGAGATCACCACATTCACTGCACATGTATTCCCTGTATTGATCCTTTTTTGCACTCTTTTCGGCTGCATATGCTACCTAAGCTAACATGTACAGATTAAGTTCCCTTTCATAGGCTTCCTTGGCCATTGCTAATTCTTGCTGATAAGCCTTGATTTCAGATTTCAAAAACTCGTTTTCTTCCTGCAAGGAGGCTAAAGTAACCGGGGCTTCTGCAGTTGCAGGTTCCACTGGAGGAACGAATTGCTGTTCAGTATTATCCTCATCATTTGTGTCCACAACAGGTGGTTATTGTGTATCACCTGTTGGGTCAGTGGCTGGTTCTTGTGTATCAACCACATCTAGGTCGTTTTCCTTTTGTTTCCCAATAGGTGCTTCTTGTGTATCACCTGTTGGGTCAGTGGCTGGTTCTTGTGTATCAGCCACATCTAGGTCGTTTTCCTTTTGTTTCCCAACAGGTGGTTCTTGTGTATCACCTGTTGGGTCAGTGGTTGGTTCTTGTGTATCAGCCACATACCTTATATCGTCTTGGATGTCTACTTTAGATGTATCGACAGCTGGTTCTTGTGGAGCAGCTGCCTCTTCTGAGAAAAATGATGTCAAAAAATCGTGAACGCTCTGAATTTCGGCACGGGATGGTGAGGAAAGTGAAGGTTCAGGGCTGGGCGGAATATGGGATTTTAGAGTGATGGGTGGGGAATTTGGGATAATGTCCTCAATTACTATGGACGACCTTGTTCGTCGCCATGGTAAGGAGGTAGGAAACATAGTAGCTTTTCTTTTTCGGGCACTTCTCCTTAAGATAGGGAGATTATGGGAAACTGAGGCCCTGGGTTTTCTTTTTAGTGGGGTTGCAGCTTCCTGTTGCTTCTTCCTCTTAAGCGTACCGATGGGGGTGTTGTCATCTGAGTCATTGGTGGGGATATGGACCATGGGAGTGGATGGTTTAGCTTCATTAAGGGTTGGGGTCTGCTGCAAATTTTCAGTGCTTAATTGTGGATTTTCGGCTGTCGATTGCTGATTTTCAGCAGCTTGCTGGGTGTTTTCCTCGGATTGTTGGGCATTTTCTTGGGCTTGCTGAGGAATTTCCTCAGCTTGTTGAGGAGGATTATTGATGGGAGGTGGATTGTGCAGGGTAAAACCTCTATTTATTAAGAGTTGGGCCAAACGATGGTGTGTAAGGGAAAGGAGTTGGTGCCTTGCTTTCACAGTATAATGTGCCATATTTTTTAGACATCCAAGAAGATAATAGGGCAAATTTTTTAAAAGACCATGCCTCAAATGATTTAAAATCACAAAGTCATGTTGGTATACTACCTAATAGCGATCCTCACAGGTAAAATAGTGCTTAACAAATTCTGCAACCTTTGGCCATGGTGGCGATAATGATCGAAGTGCAATGCCCCTTCCTTTTGGTTCAATATGCTCCCCTCGTAACATAAAATCTTACTGTGCATGGAGAATGAGGTGTTTCTTGCTGAACCGGCAAGTACCATTGGTTGGTAGTCCCGAAACTTGTGCTATCTCCTCTTCTGTTGCTGGAATTCGCACTCCTTGGACAGTGGAGTATCCTTCCCTCAGATTACATGCAAATTCTAGAACTTGCTGTGAGTCGAAATCTGGAAGTCTTCTGAAGTAATCCACCCATCCGTCCTGTAAAAAGATTTTATACGTCTCCTAGTAGAGTTCCAGTAATGCCGTTGAGCTAGGTTCATGTCTAACAACATTTCCTCCCATAGTTACTGGTTCAGACAAGATACAAAGTGCAGAGCCTAGTTTGCCAAGGTCGAAAACAAAGTAGAACGTTACAGCTAATGTCATAAGGTATAGACAGGGTGACTAGATACTACTGGGAGAAAATAGAAATGGCGGCGATTGGCGTGTCTTTTAATGATTACGATATTTCGGTAACCCCCCCCCAACTGCGGCTTAAATGATATGGTTGGTAGTACGTCGATTTCGGCATTCATATCATATCTTCTCATTAACTACGATTTAATATTCACACGTAAACACGCATACCTTTATATTTACCTTTGGTTGCTACACCAAAAAGTATTATCTCGTCATCAATAGGTCGACGATATATAAAAAGGGTCTATAAAGTATGAGGGTTTTTACACACAAGGATTTTATCATTCACAGCAAATAATAGTGAAGGACAATAATTATCAGGATGAATGGTTGATTCACTTAATGAAAAGTAATAGTTCATTCTCAGGAACAGGAATGGGAGAATTATTGATTTTTGGGAAAAATGAACAAGATTGGTGTTTTAAGCATTGGAAATTGGTGTTTCAGCAACGGGAAATGGTGTTTCAGCGACGGGAAATGGTGTTTCAGCAACGAAAAATGGTGGAAAAATGTAAGAGGAACAAAATTGTGTTCTGAAGTGAGATGGCAGTGCTTCTCCAAGCCGCATCTTAGTTCTCCCTAGCTTGGAACTTTTCTTCTCAGCCACCTTCCGAAGCTAAGATCTGCAAAATAATTAATTGTAACATGGAAACCCTTGACAGGGATTATTAGTTAAGGAATCTAATCTAAAAATAAATACATAAACAAGAAATCAAGTGCATTGAGGGATAGCAGGTTCCCCCAAAAAGGCATAGTGTATGTCTGTCATGCAAGTAGCTTTGAAATATTCTTTAGAAATAGGTTGTTGATACAAACGGAGTCGATACCCATTCACTAATAATGGTGTTCTGGAATCATCAATCGTTAAGAGTCTGACTGTTCCATTTGGAAAAACAGTATCTACCTCATAGGGTCCTAGCCACCTTGTTCTTAATTTACCTTGAAAATTTTCAAAACGGGAGTCATAGAGTAGAGCCCAATTACCTTTTTGGAACTACTTATGCTTGATGGTTTTATCATGCCACCTGGTTCTTTGCTATTGTATCATGGTTGTTTGATGGATGGCATCCAACCTCTTTTCATCCAATTCCTGAAGCTGTTGCAACCTAGCTGTCTGTGCATCAGTCAAGTCAAGGTTAACAGCTAAAGCAGTCCTTAAGGTTTTGATTTCAAATTCCACAAGAAAAACAACACTTTTACCATAGACTAATTCGTAAGGTGAAAAACACGTAGTATTCCTCCAAGTAGTTCTGTACGCCCATAGTGCTTCAGGCAACCTTTGAAACCAGTCCTTTCTACTCTCCTTCACTGTTTTTGTTAAAATGGCTTCTATGACTTTATTCGTACTTTCCACCTGCCCATTGGCTTGGGGGTGATAAGGTGTAGTCATTTTATGCTTAATGTGATATTTCTGTAGTGTATCTTTGAAGCCATGATAATTAAAAGGAGGTCCTCCATCTGTGACTAGTTCTCTAGGCAATCCAAACCTAATAAATATTTCTTCAAATAAAAAGGTTAAAACCGATTCTTCATTAGCTTTGAGGAGTGCCTTAGCTTCTACCCATTTTGTCATATAATCTGTGCAGACCAGTATATAAATTCTTTGATTGGATGGAGGATTAATGGGACCTATAAATTCTAACACCCATCTTTCAAAAGGTTCAAGTATTACCTGGGGATTAAGTGGCATTTCATCCCTGTGATTAGGCTGCCCCATTCTCTGACAACTATCGCAAGCCTTGACATATTTCTTTGCATCCTTGAAAAGTGAGGGCCAGTAATAATCCATTCTAAGAACTTTGTGTGTTGTTCTTTTATCAGCAAAATGCCCCCCGCAAGGGCCATCATGAAAAGCCCTCAATATATCATAAACTTCATCTTCCCTGATGCATCTCCAAATTTCATGATCGAGTCCTGTGTGAAAAAGACATCCGCTTATCCAGCTATACCTAGCACTTTGCTGAATGATCTTTCTCTTTTCTCTGTGCGATAGGTGTGATGGTAGCTTCCCTGCAACTAAGTAATTAGCAATGTCTGCATACCAAGGTGAGTGAGCAGATACTGCAAATAAATATTCATCAGGGAAGGAATCATCAACTGGAGTATTTTCATCAATTTTTAGCCGAGAAAGGAAATCAGCAACTACATTTTCTTTACCTGGTCGGTCTACAATTGTGATATCAAATTCTTGTAATAGTAATAACCATATGGTAACTCGAGCATTTGTAACTGATTTGTTCATTAAATATTTAATGGCCGAGTGATCAGTATGAACAAAAGTAGTGTAACCGATAATGTAATGTCGAAACTTATTAATAGCATAAATGACTACTAAAAATTCTTTCTCAGTGACTGTATAATTAAGTTCAATAGAGGTCATATTTTTACTAATAAAATAGATAGCATAGGGAAGGTTGTTTTCTTCTTGACCCAAGACAGCTCCAATTGCAATGTCTGAAGTCCTCTTAAAATGGGAGCTGTAGACAATTGATGTTTAAGTTCATTAAATGCTTTCTGACAGTCATCAGTCCACTTAAATTCAACATTTTTCATAAGTAACACACAAAAAGGAGAAGCTATTTTAGAAAAATCTTTGATAAATCTTCTATAATACCCAGCATGTCCTAAAAAGCTTCTTACATCAGTTTGTGTTTGAGGGATAGGAAGAGTCTGAATAACCTGTATTTTAGCTGGATCAACTTGAATCCCTAGGAATGAGATAAAGTGTCCCAATACAATAGCTTGATTCATCATCATATGGCATTTTTCAGTACCTAAGGAAAGATGTGCTTCTCTATATCGTTTAAGTACTTTCTCAAGGTTTTGTAATGCATCTTCAAAAGTCACACCATAAGTAGTAAAGTCATCCATAAATATTTCTAAGGAATCATTAAGCATATCAGAAAAAATCCCTATTACTGCTCTTTGAAATGTTGCTGGTGCATTACATAATCCAAATGGAATAACTTTATAAGAAAAAGTCCCCCATGGACTAGTAAAGGTGGTATTTTCTTGATCGTGGGGTGCAATCTTGATCTGATTATATCCACTAAATCCATCCAAAAAGGAAAAGAATCTCTTGCCTGCCAAATTGTCTAGTACCTGATCAATAAATGGTAAAGGGAAATGATCTTTCTGAGTGGCCTTATTTAGAGCTCTATAATCTACACACACTCTCCATTTCCCATTTTTCTTAGGTACAATTACTAATGGGGAAACCCATTCACTATCAGATATAGGATATATAAATCCTGCATTCAGCAATTTTTGCAGTTCTTCCTTCACAATTTCCCTTAAATTGGGATTCATTCGTCGTTGGGGTTGACAGACTGGATGAGATCCCTCTTTAATATAAATACGGTAAGTACATAATTCATGTGAGATTCCCTTCATATCTGTGTAATCCCATGCGAATGCTTCTTTATTCTCACGGAGTAGCTTCATTAACTGTTGTGTTTCAGCATCTGTTAGGTTAGGGTTTATATTTAATGTTTTGCCAAGCTCAATTTCAAGTATTATACTTTTGGAGGAGGTGCCAGCTGATGTCTAAGGTGAATTTTCAGTTTTAAGGTTTTGCTAAGATTCAGGATTCAAGATTGTAGTCAAGTGATCATATATTTTAGAATTAACTGAAGAAGGTTCAGAAATAAAATTGCTAATTAATTCATCCTCGGTTGAATCTTTAAGATTTAAAGCTTGTCCCATAGTCAAAATGGGTTGGGTCTCATCATCCTCATAATCTACCCATACAGAATTATCATTATTAATCATAGGTGTAGCATGAGGCTAAAGAGTAAGCTGCTTGGTTTCATATCCATTCGAAATTGTCATTGAGCTGTTTTAGTCTGTAATACAACAAAATCAGCTGGGTAGTTCCAAGATTCAACTGAAATTATCAGGTCTTCAATGACTCCTTCAGGTTTGATTGTGGAGCGGTCAGCTAGCTCTAGAATGGTTGGGGTTTCCCTAATTACATTCTTTAACTGCAATAATTGTGCGGTTTCCAGTGTCATAATATTTATTGCGGCACCTAGATCTACTAGAACTCTAGAAACAAAAGTTTTTCCAACCTGCACTGTGACCGTAGGATGACCAGGGTCACCATATTTCATAGGGGGGTTTTTACCTGTCATTAGAGCTGCTAGATCACCCATCACATGGACTGTGAGGGGATCTTTAGATTTTCTTCCAGGTTTCTTAATGCAAATATCTCTAATGGTTGTAGCATAAATTGGTACATCTCTTAGTGCCTGCAAGAGTGGAAACTTAACATATAAATTCTGTAATTCTCCTAAAAGGTTAAAAGCAGGTGGCTCAAGTGTTTTGGTAAGAGCCAGTCGTTCATGAAATGGTGGCTCTGTTGTTTCAGCAGGCTTATTAGAGGATGATTCAACTGTTTTAGCATTGTTATTAGATGACTTTTCTTTTCCAGTTTCTTCTTTATCAGAGTCAGAAGAAGTAATTTCATCAATAATGGGTTCAACTATCCTTCCAGAGTGTAAATGAATATCATTGCATTGCATAGGGAAAACAGGTTGGTTTTGAATATCAATTACCTACAGAGCTTCATTGTTATTTGGGTTGGGGTTAGGTTGCACAGGCAGCTGGGGTCTCATTGTTTGATTATTCGGTGGAGCATTTGATGGTAAGGAGAGAGATTGCTGATACCGGGGAAATTGGTTTGGAAATGGAATCTGTTGAGCTGTCAAATTTGGGTTCCATTGATTGAAATAGGATTGTTGTAGAGCCCGGGGATTCCATATTGTAGGATCAACAAAAGGGGGATTTGTTTGCTGCATGGGTGGGAAATTCATTTGATTAAAGGGTGGGTATTGATTCAAGGGCGGGTAATTTGTTTGAAAAGGAGGATGATTGTTCCAACGGTTAAATGACATGTTCGAATTCGTACCTTGTCCTCATGGTTTCCATTGTCTCCTTTGTGTCAATAAGTACACTGCTTCAGCTTCTTCTTCAGTCAACTGTAGTGCTTCTTTTATTCCTGATAAAGAAGGGCATTGTTGAGTCTCATGGTCCTTCTCACAAATGGTGCAAATTGGTACCTTATCTAGTGGACATTCTCTTAACGGGTGTTTTTATTTTCATTTAGAGCAGAAGATAGCCAAAGCAGCTTCTACTTCCGCCTGCTTCTTTTTAACCTGCAAGGTATCAATTTGTGAAGAAAAAGAGCTTAACATTTCAGTTTTAAATTCTTCAAGTAAGTTACCTATTTCAGCCCGTGTTGCTCCTCCACTTGCTGAATTCTGGACTCTTGAGTATGTATTATCTTTGCTTTTTGATCTGCTTGTTGCTCCTCTTGAACATCTCCTACAGAGGTTGACAATCTCATCATATGATTCCTTAGATATATCTCCTTTCCCAAGCATATTCAACATATCTAAACAATCATCTCGTACTCCTTTTAACAGTATTGACTTAAGAATGTCCTTACTCATATTCGGATGATTAGATCGCTGCAAATTATACTGTAGTATTTCCACGAAGTCTTCCATATTTTTGTCCTCCTTCTGAACCATCTTGAATAATTCCTCCTTCCTTTCTCTTGTTCGGCAATAGTCTTGGTATTTGGCCAAGAACTTTTCTTTCATTTGATCCCAAGTTGTGATCACATGTCTTCCCAGGCTCATGAACCATCTTAATGCATTTCCTTTTAATGTTGCTGGAAATAACTTCAACTTTTGAGGATTAGTTACATAATCATAATTCCTACACAATATATCAAATTCAAACAAAAATCCATCAGGGTCTTCAGATGATAAACCATGGAAATTAGGTAAAGCTGATAATGGAATGTTCTTCATAGGGGTTTCCCCTCTAGGAAGATCTTCAATAGGGAATTCTAAAGTGGAGAGGGAATTTTCCCCTCTTCCTTCTCTTCTTCCTCCACCAAAGGGTCCTTCATTATTTCCTTCCATTGGTTGTTCCCCTATCTCACTTGCTCAGTCTTCAGCGCTTTCTGTAGGGCTTTCAATATCCTAAACTGGTTCCTCAACTTCAATATCTTCTATTGGTTCCTCAATGTCTTCCACTGACTCCTCAACTTGTTATATTGTCTCTTCGCCCCTTTCCGGTCCCAATACTTCCTTCGTTTCGTAGTCTGTTTGGAGAGAGTGTTGCGTCTATGGCCTCTGAAGGCTTACCTTCTGTGATGTTTCCACTTTCGAAATAATGTCATCAATGAAAGTTTTTCTTCCTCCTCTACCTTTGCCCCTACTGCCTGTAGGGTTAGCTTTCCTCCATCCTTTCATGCATCCTATACATATAAAGGAAAGTCATTAATACTTTTAAAATCTTCAGTCACCTTTCCCGGCAACGGTGCCAAAATGTTGGTCACTTTAATTGCTTATCAATTTAAGTAGTCGAGTGCCACATAAATTGTCAACCCGGGAAAGTATGATTATTTCAAAGGTGACCATGTACTGTATGTAATTAATTTTAAGTGTATTAAAAAGTTGTAGTATAAACGATTCACACTTTGTTAAACCTCTACTCTGTGTTATAGCAGTTATAATCTATTGCAGGATTTAAATAAGAACATATAATTGATTAAAGAAAATAAATCTTGCAAAAAGGAAACAATGGCTTGTCCTGTAACAAAGGATCAGGACCCTATCCCTCAGAGTAGGAACATTCAGCACCTGCCCCTATTTATCCAGTTCACCATTACACTCTGTAAATCCTAATCACCGGTGAGGCACTCATATACAACACCAATCAAAAAGAAAAATAGAGTCTCAGCAAAAGTAAATTACCATTAGAAATGGTGCTCGTAAATGAGGTATAAACATAATTCACACACACAACACACAACAGAAAGAAGAAGATGGGTGAATCTTGTGATCAAGGTGGGCCCTATCCTTCTCATAAGATTCCCCAGGACACAAAAACTAAGTGAGAATACTCAGAACAGAATTTTATTCATCCGTCAATATACCATATTAGGAGAAAGGTTCAGTCTTGTCCTTTCGCTACAATCCCTGTGTTATAGCTTGCTCATCCTCTATCAATCCCCTCTCTAATGTAGATGTCTCTTCTTTATAGAGGAAACATCTATTACAAAATATTTTCAGTATAAATTCTAGTTCATCCCTTTGTACAAAAATAGGGAAATCAATTCCCGTTAATAGAATGTTGTTACAGTAATATGGATTATGAACGTTAAAACCAATGTAATAGTTTATTCAGATCAATCGGATTCCTTTGTTGTCACAATTCTGGTGCGCAAATCTCAAATATCTCCTTGAGATTCATATGTTGTCCTTACTGTTTCAGCTTCGTGGTTCGTGTTGTTTCCACTGTTTCAGCTTCGAGTTTCGTGTTGTTTCCGCTGTTTCAGCAATTGCAAAATATAGTCCTGCCAGCTTTAGGCAGTTTCAACAATTGTTCAACAACTTAGTCAACTTCAAGGATCAATTATAAAGATAGCATGATTATGTTTTGAATAATTAAACATATAGTAATGAGAAGAGTTACTGTATACCTTTAGAATGATTGGGTCAACATACTAACAAAGGCTTTCAACTATGAGTTGAAAAGGGTAATATTATGGCAAAATATAGGGTAAAAAATAGACAATATGGGATCCTAACAGTAAGGCCTTTGCTTAATTGGCTTCGCATCGGGTTTTAACGTGATGTTCATAACACCTAGGTCTCCTATTATCCCTTTAGCTCCATAAACTTGGTAGGGAACAAATCCTGGTATTCGCAGAGAAATTCAATGACCTTATCTACCCTCTCATCATCTTAGTAATCTTCAATCTTCACGAATTTGGGCTCTACCTCCATACCAATATTTACCTATTTCATTTTCAGTGGTGCGATTATATCAAGATTCTTAATCTATGGTCCCTTGGCCTCGCGGTGACCCTCGGTTTTAGGGATATTAATCCTTCATGGATCCTTATCTTCTTCTTCAGTGGTCACATTATAGCATTCCAGTGCGTGGCTCAGTTGAGTAGTCCAATCAGGTTGAATTAGATCCAAAGGATCATGTAGGATCCTAAGATTGCTACTTTAACTTCTTGTAGCGCTTCATCAATACAGTCAAACCCATCTTCAAAAATGAATGTCATTATGAATCCTTCACACATGATATTCCATTGACCTGTGCCATGGCAGAGCTCTGTCTCCAAGTACTAGTTCATCGGGATGACATCCAAGGTATGACAGAACAAGTGCACCCATTTAGGTTGGGGCTTCACTTCATAAGGCTTAGCCCATTTGGCCAAGTGTGTGCATGGGTCATCCTTCCCATAATATTTGTATGTCAATTGTACCTTCGGCTTTCCAAAGTGTGTTCTCATCATCCTCCTACACTCAGGCCAATAATCAAAGCTACCCTTGTGTGTACCCCACCATGTTGTAGGCGTAGCGCGTAGTGCCCAGTCCAATGCCTGGAAGCACTAATTTTCTGGTACTTCACTCTCAAATGCATCCAAAATACATCTACATATTCAAGCCATCGTAAGTGGGTAGATCTCTTACCTCTAATGATACAGAGTGCAACGACCGAGTCATCATGTTACGACTCAATGTGGTTACTTCATGTAGTTGATTTTTCCAGCGCTCTAATTCTTCATCAGAGTCTGAGGTGAAAGAACTCTCGTGATCCCATGTAATTCGTCCATCTGTTGTCGGATTCACCCAATCTTGGTCTCATACTGTTATCTTATATATGCAATCCAGATCGTCATCACTTTCGTAATCGTGCACTGGTTCAGTATAGCGTGATCCTTCAGCAGGATCTAGGGGTAATATTACGTGGAGTGATTTCTTCTCAAATATTATCTTTCACTTCTTTAGGTTGATTACCCCGTTCATGTTAGTAGCCCAATCAATTCCAAGGAGTGTAGGTTAGGGGTTGTTGTCACACGGAATGAGTCGATTTTGTGGACAAGCTCGACCTCCCTAATATCTAAAGATATCTAGTGACAATCAAGCCAACCAAAAACTATATTTCTATAAATATGCAATTAAAAACAAAGGCAAACAAGTGTTTTAGGCCTACCTCAGGTCCAATGCAAGTTTGTGGAAGCCTCGCTCCTTTGATCCAAATGAGCTCCCTTGTAGCAAGTCTGCAAACACAAACAAGCAAACAAGTTAAATAGCACCTGAAAAGCCAATGTCATAAAGCATATCCATCATAATGATCAAGGAATTTATGAAACAAACCACATAAGACAATTTGTTGAGAAAAATGAATATGATTGTATTAATTCAAATCAAAGAAAAACTTTACAACCTGTGCCTTGATGTTGTCCAAGCTCCTCCCAGGGTCCAGCAAGAAGTCTCCTCTACTTTGACAAGTTTCACTCACTTCCCAATGAAGCCAAAAGGTATGTGATCTCTCCTCTCAAGCTTAACTAGGAAGTCTTAATTCCACCAGTATTTACCCTTAAAAATTTTCAGCTTCTAACCTCCTTAGCAACCAGCCCAATGCCTTAATTTATAGTGCAATGGAGGGAAGTTACTAGGTCCTCCTTCAAAGGGATAAAGCCCTCCTTCAAAGGGATAGCTCCTCTTATCAAGGCATTAGCTCCTTCTATTTTGGGATGCATGAACCACCTTAGAGCGAACAATCCACATCAGAATTCCTTCTAGAATCATCTAGAATTAACTCAAAGTGAGTTTTTAAGAATAAAATTGCGCCTTTTTGACTTTCACAGGGGTCTGCACCCACCCCTTTACAGACAGAGCGGGCAAATCCACAGGTAACATGAACAAAGGGTGCGGGACCGCTGGTAACAGTGAGAGAAAGTGCGAAACCAGAGCTTTATTGATTTTTAATGTCTTTCTCTCATTTTCAAAGCTTGACATGAAGAGCTGAGGTCTGAGACTTGCTTAGGAGGACAATATAAGTGATGATAGACCCATACTGACTGCAAATAGTCATGGTGATGATATTTTTGTGTAACAAATTTGACACTTCCCTACCAATGGCACCAAAAAGAATGATGGGCTCCAGTATTGCAACAATAATTCTACAACTCCTGGGGATTCCTTCTTTACTTTTATTAACCTAGTAGTTCGTAACAAACTTGGAAGCGACAGTGTTGTATGCACAAGTACTAGCTTTTACTACAGGCTGTCACTTGATCAGCTATGCAAGTTTACTAGGAGCTTAAGCCAACTTCTATGAGTTCTTAGAAGAATCTTTTAACATTGATGGAAGAAAGCTAACTCTTTAGAGGCTATTCTATGTGCAGAAAGAGAATGAAATCTGAAATGGAAGGCAAACCCTAGTTTACGCACTAACCCTACTTTCACAAGAAAAGAGATAGAAACTAATGAAATGAGTGCCATTGACTAATAAAAAGGCAAATTGCATTTATTCAAACTTCTAAAAATAAATTAGAAGAAATCATCTTTTTGTGCTTTTGAGTGTTTTTATGTGGGATTACTATGCTTGTGATTTATCTGGTTGTGACTGTGCATAGGTTTGGTGGCAAAGGAAGATGGAGTTGGCTTTTGCGGAAGGTGCGCAAGGTGTGGAGAGGTCTTAAGAAGCCCCTAGTACCCTTCTGAAGACTTCCATTGCGATCAGACTTCGAAAAATCACTCACGGGAAATTACAGGAGGCTGTAGGGGATCTACAGGAGGTTCTATAGGGGGATCTATAGGAGGAGGCCGAAAGCTATTTTTGGAGTTTTGAAGGTGGAAAAATGATGGGAAAGGGGAACTGAAGGCTAGATGAAGGTGTTGAGGTGTCTAGAGCTTGCCAAGGAAGATCAAGGATGGACATGATGGTTGGATTTGTTCAAATGGCAAGAAAACAACTTTATGGAAAAAAAATGCAGAAATTAGGGCAGATTGACGAAATGTTCCGAATGAGCTGGGAAATCTATGAGAAGTGATCTAGTGCTGGTTGTTTTATGGAAGGATGGTGAGCAGAGATGTCCTGCAAGAGATTTGCACATTTACTTATCAAAACTAACCAAAGAAATAACTAAAAAATAGAGTTTTGTCTAGCTTGACCTAATTGCTGACCTACAACTAGAAAATGTTGAACAATACGTTATGAACAGAAAAGAATGTGAGAGAACTATGGTAAAAGGACATGAAATGATCTAATCAATTGAATCTGAACCAATATCAACTTTTCCAAATCAAAGAATCACACTAGTAGTTGCATGAAAGAGCAAAAACTATGTTTTTGGTGGTAGCAGTAGTGCCTTGACCTCAAAGCATAGTCTCAGGAAGGGAGAAAGTAGATAAAGATCTATTGTTTGCCTTTTTGGATCATATTCTGTCATTGTAGTAGCTTACTTAAGCAACTTTAAACAAAAACAATTATACTAACCATCAAAACCAACCTAATCTAATGAAGTAAAATGAATCTATGCAACAGAAATTAACTCGTGAATGGAAGCAAAAACATATAAGTACACGAAGGCAGTGTTGGGTAGCTTGAGTTGGGCCCTAACCCAAGAGATTCATCCCTCTAAAAGAGATCATTGCTGGCTCAAAAACTATTTCATCCTCATTTATAAAAAAATAACAGTTACATCACATAAATTGTTCTAAAAAAGAACTCGAAAATAAGGTGACCAATGTGCTACAAAAAAGTGCGAAAATATACTAATAACTGGCTAACCTACTGAGGTTTGAAGCCTTCTTATTTATAAAAATGGGGACTTCCAACAGTCCTCCTAAAATCAAGGAACTTGGCTTCGTAGAACTGAAGATAAACAACAGTCCTACTTGACTTGCTTGGCTGCCCCTTGGAATCATCAATGTGGGCCTTTGTGCTCCAAGCTGTTGATGGAAGATTTAGGGAAAGGGGTCATTAATGAAGGAGACACCCTCTTACAAGTCCTTTTCCTTTTTTTCCTTGGGTTTGGTTGCCATTTTCTCATAAATTCCTTGTCTTTGTCCAAAATTGTCCAAAAAATCTGCATAAAACACTAATTAGACTACATGGAAAAGTGACTAGCCCAATTGATTATATTAGCATAAATGTATTCAAAAACATGCAACAAACTAATGAAAATGTGGATTAAGTCAAAATAAGACACATAATGAGCCCACACAGTTACCCATTTCTGGGGCTCATCATCACCCCCTTGCTGAATGGGTTGCTCATCCTCTGAGCAACTAATCTAACTCTTCATCTTTAATGGCTCTGACAGATTCCTCTCTATCATGGAAACCTGCTTTCCTGTCCACTTCTTCCCATTGTTTCTATTCTTCCTCCTCCTTAACTCCTTCCAACAGTCCTAGTAGTAGTGGAGGATTGAGTTTAAGACCAATCCAGTTGGCTTTCAAATTTTGCATTGAGTTCTTATACAGGGGCACTCTCCTCATGGCTTCCAGTTCCCTCATTATATTTGGGGAGTGATACTCCTTAATCCTTAGGCTATGTGGCAATGTATTCCACCTTCTCATGCAGGCATGGAGGCAGTCATCGCCAAACAATCTGTCCATATCCTAAAAATGAGCAATAGCCTGTGCTTGCTTGTTAACATAGTCAGGGCAAACTTGAGGATTAGTTGCAAGGTGTTGGTGGGCATAGATGGGAGCCAAGGGTTCTGATGGTTCTGCTCTAATCATCAGGGGCTCACTTAGCTCTTTTACCATTATTTTCTGAATTTTCACTGCTCTCTTTTCTTCATGGCTCATCCACGAAGCCATAGCCATTAACTGCAAATCTCCCAATGCAACATTTGTATCCCATAAATTCATGTCAGTGAGTGCCATGTTGTGTAGGTAGAATTATACTAGCTTTTCTTTATCCTCAACTAAACTGTGATCACATAAATTCATAAATTGGCCATAATCTTGAAATGGGATTATGCCCCTCTGGGCCAGTGTCTTAATATGGAATTGGAGCCACTGATCTTTGAGGTACAGTGCATATGATTTGCCTGGTTTCCTGCATTGCAATGCCTCCACTGCCTAGCTGGCCATGTAGGCTAACTGGGCTTCTTTTTCCTGTAGCTATCTTTTCAAAATCATCACTTCAGTTTCTGCCTGGGATTCTTTTTCTTGCTTTTGTTTCATCAGTGTCTCATTATCTATCTATGGTTCTTCTTCTTGTTGTTGTCTCTCTGCTACCTCACTATCTGCCTGGGGTCCCTCTTTCTGTTGTTGTCCTTCCAAAATTGACAACTCATTTGCTCCTTGAGGTTCCCTTTCTTGTAGCTACTTTTTCAATAATTCATTTTCTTCCTGAAGTTGAGATCTTCTGATGTGCTCTGTATGCCTTACCACGCTCAATTATCTGCTCATCCCTCTCAACTTGTTTTCCATTTGCCCTATGTCTTCTACCCCTTTGGATTTTTCAATCGACATTCAGGTTTGGGTCCTACTCTTTCCTTTTCCAGTTCGAAAAAAAAGGCACTGCAAATTTTTGTGGGATGATCTTCCCACCTTCTAGAAGGTTGTAGTAGGAGCCTATGTTAGGGTGAGGTCCAAGCTCTGGTATCTCTTTTGCCTTACCTTCCTCTTGGGACTGTTCTTCTACCTTCCTTTCCAGTTTTTCAGTTTCTTTGAGCTTAGCCAATGTCTCTTGTAGAGAGGTTTGTGACTCCTATAGGATTGCTTTAGAGTCCATTAATTTGATCCTTTCCTTCCAGGTGGAGGTCTTAGGACTCCCTCTCTCATATGTGATGGAGATTTTGGAGGGAGATTCCTCCTTTGTCATAGTAAGTGCATCCTCAATGATAATAGGTTCTTTTGAAGGTGGCTGGGGCTTGTCCGACTTGATTCTAGTGCTCCTCCAAGCTTTGGAATACATAGATGTCTGTCTTTTTCTTTTCCCTTTTCGCTTAGCTAGAGTGCTAAGTGTAGCAAGAACAATTGCTGCTTCTCTTGCTAGTGTCTTGGGAGACACTTCTTCTTGCTATTTTTCTTCTTCATCCTCTACATTTTTGCGTGTGTTTGCTATTTCTGATTTTGTTTCTGCTGTCTCTGGTGGTGTTTTCTCCTTTTCTTGTTGAGTTTCTACCTTTCCTATGGTAGTCCTTTTCTGAGCTGTCTTGGCTTCTTCTTCTCAGCTTTTGTCCTCTTCCTCTTCTTTGCTTTTGATGCTGTTTTCTTCTCTGCTTTAGGTTCAACTGTGGTTGTGTCATGTTTCTACTCTTCTCTCTGTTTTTCTTCTTCTTATTGAATATTTTGTGCTTCCTCATGGATTTCCTTCTCAAGTTCCTCTTTCTACTCCTCCTCTTCATTGCTAGATGGACTAAGGTCATCCGTGAGAGTTTTTTTGTCATCTTCTCTAGTCATGTTCCTGAAAATTTCCCAGGCTATAAGGATGGTGTATGTGTGAAGGGAATCCTCTACCAGCAATTTAATGAGCCCATGGTGAGCCAGTTGATCTAGAACCCTCGCATTCAATTTGGTGCCACACTCTATCAAGGATGGGAAGAGGAAATATGGAAGACTGAGTTTTCTAGATGTAGGTAGGTCCACTCCATATCTTAGTTCATGCAACAATATGAAGTGATAACCATAGACTATACTGTATCTTCCTTCATAGGAGATATATGTCACGATTTGGTAGCTGACCTCACCCCATGGATATGGTATACTTATCCTTTTGATCCCATTCTTATCCTCTATAGGGTGTTCATCAGGCTGGAAAAAGGTATTTTTAGCAACCT
The DNA here is from genome assembly GCA_000404065.3 of Pinus taeda. Classification (NCBI taxonomy): domain Eukaryota; kingdom Viridiplantae; phylum Streptophyta; class Pinopsida; order Pinales; family Pinaceae; genus Pinus; species Pinus taeda. The sequence goes on along the minus strand of APFE031710017.1, from coordinate 8,960 downwards.
GTCCTAGTGGTTTTTCTTCTTTGCTCTATGGGAGCCCAAGTGGATGACCTGTAATTCTACTGATGAATTCTAGTGTAAGCTCTATGGTTAAAGCCCTGAAACTGACTGTAGCATGGGTCTTTGAATGGGGTCTTAAAGACATTAAAAATTCCTCTGTCACTTCCTCATCATACCCATGAATTCTCTCAAAGAAAGGCATTCAATTCGCCCTAGTAAAGAGGGCTTCCACTTCTGGCTGTTCATGCAATTTGGTGGAATTCAGAGGATCTTTTCTCATAAAACCCCCTATCATGATGTTTTAGAGACTGTTGGAAATTATCAGGTGAGGAGGAGGGTAGCATATTTTCGAAACCGAAAACAGAGGAACAGTTGAGGTTTTTTTTTTTTTTTTTTTTGGAAGTAGAGAGAGTTTTTCGGGTTTCTTCTTTTCAAAAACAAATTTTAATTTTCCTACCCTTAAAAATATTTTCTCAACCTTCCTTTACTTCTTGGGCTATTGGAGGAAATCAATATTTAAGAAAAAAAATAACACAGAGAGCAAGACAATGTTTTTTCTTTTTCACAAAATAACCAAAATTTCCAACGCATATTTACCTTTTTTACAAGCTTAATTTTCTATGGTTGCATCCCTTCTTTACATAGTAGAATACTACAAAGGAGAAAGAGACAGAATTTCAGTGCAGAGAGTAAAACATGGGGAGACCGTATATATATTTCAAAACACAGGCAAACTTCTTGTTCTCACTTTTCCTCTCTTTTTAACTCATTACTTCACTCTAAATCCCATCACCTTTTGTGGATATATAACATGTAGAGTGGGTTTTCCTAGCTACCTTCTGTCAAGTTTGAATTGGGACAAAATTTTGAATTTTCCCTTTGCAGAGGTGCTCACTGGCCTTCGTGCAGAAAGGCTCCAGTAGACTATGTTTCCGCTCCTGTAGAGTGTGATAATGCTCCTGTAGAGCCCGATAAGTAGAAGGGTTTTGAAAATTGGTAGAGAGCAATTGATTCAAGGTTCTGTAGGTGGTAGGTAAGTTGTTGCAGCTGAGAACTCGTCAATGCAAATGAAAACAAAAGGTGGTGGAGGCTTCTACTGCAGCGTACTTAAGCATATGGTGTGATCTGCAGTGACGAGGTGAGGTGGTAGGAAGGGTATGTTATCCCCATCCAGATTGTTGGTCCCTACTCTAGTGCCATTATGGTATTTCATGTCACCTTCCCACCATCACTTCCATCATTCCTATTATATGCCACCACCACTACCGCTTTTGAGTTTTTCTTCTCGAGTTGACGGACCACAAGTGCTGACTACACCTTCTGAACGTTGTTTGAATTGGACGAAGCTTGGTTGAACTAGACGAGGGTGGCCAGTTAGCTGGCCACCAATTTCATTTAATCATGACCATCGCAATGGTTCATGCAATTTCTAAATAATATTCATGCAACAGAGGAACGGGTTTAGCCACTTACCTGTTAGTCGCTACCGTGCTCAGATTCTGGCACTTTGTTTTTTTTTTTTTTTTAATTGCTGCTGTTGTTAGTGCTTTTGGCCTTTGAACTGGTGGCTTGGCTACCTTATGCTGGTTATTTTCGATTAGGAACCACTCCTTGCACATTGCATACATCTTGGCTGCACTGACCCTGCCTCTGGAGCTTGTTTTTTAAAGGGATTAGTTGTTACAGGAATCCTGTAGGTGCTTCTCCCTCTAAAATTTCTGGTTGATGCTTGAGCAGGGACTAAAGAGACAACTGAGGAAGGTGGTGAAGGAAATGAAAATTAGTTGGAATGCATCAGGTAAGAAACAACTGAAGATTGCTACTGCTGTATTCATCATTTTTTCTCTTTTTTAAAAAAACAAAAGAAATAGAATTTCTGTGTTTTCTGTGCAGGGAAGAAAAAGCGAGTGGAAATATAGTGGTGTAGGGATGGAATGGAGAGTTAGGAGGAGGAATGGTGGCATGGAGGTCCACAGGCCTTCTGGACAAATTTCTAGCTCTCAGATTCTTTTTTGAACTTGATTTTGAGCTCTATGTGGTTTCTACAAGAGCCTCTTGTAGAATGCACAGAGTTTCCTATAGGATGCAAAATTTCCAGAACAAGCGAGACTAAGGCATGGGAAAAGACAATGGTGATGGAGAAATGAGCTATCAAGGATGTATGCAACCTGGCCATGTACTTTTTCTTCTGTGACCCCCCTACAATCTGCAATCCATTCAAAAGAAGTTAGCTTTTTCTGTTTTTTCTCTGTTTTTTCTTCTTCTTTTTCTTCTCATATTTTTTTTCTTTTTTTCTTTTTTCAAGATAGTTGGGGTGCCTCCATGAGGTTTTCACCCTCACTGCCTACCCTGGGCATCTCCAAGAGGTTTTCACCCAGGGATATTTTATTCTTTTTCTGTTTTTTCTCTCTTCTCTTTTTTTTTGTGTTTAGGGTGTGGGTGGAGTGGAGGCAGAGACCTGCTCCACTACCAACACTGTTTTACTCAAATTCTCAATGAATTCTTTCTTCGAAAGAGGCTTGTTGTAGATCTTCAACCTATGCCCATTGACGAGATGAGCTGCCATCCTTAGTTTGTTATATTCAAATTTTATTGATAGCAAAACCTTCTTCCTGTAGACCAGCTCATAGGGTGTGAACCCTGTGGTGGTTTTCCAAGTGATGTTATAGGCCCAAGTGGCCTCAACCAATTGATATGCCCAATAGTTTCTACTACTTCTCACTACCTTGGTCAAAATTCCTTCCAAGGCTCTGTTAGTGACTTCCACTTGTCCATTTTCTTGCGGATGATAAGGGGTGGAAGTTCTGTGCTTAATTTTGTGATGTGTGACCAGGACTTCAATCATATTAGAGGTAAACTGACTCCCTTGATCTGTGACTAATTCTCTTAGATAGCCAAACTTGTAGAAGATATTTTCTCTTAAAAAATCAACTACTTTTTCTTCGGTTGCTGCCTTGATTGCCTTTGTTTCTTCCCATTTTGTCAGGTAATCAATAAAAATGATATAAGATTTCTATTTTAAACGAGGGTTGATAGGACCCACAAATTCCATGCCCCACTTCTCAAATGGCTCGAAAGTCACTTGAAGTTGCAGGGGCATCTCATCCCTTGGAGTAGGTTTCCCTATCTGTTGACATCAGTCACATTGGATGATATATCTTATGATATCTTGATGAAGAGTGGGCCAATAGTAACCTGCTTGAAAATTTTTGAAGGCAGTCCTCTTTGCCGCAAAATGACCCCCACAGGGCCCATCATGATAGATTTGGAGAATGTCAAAAACTTCCTCCTCCCTGACACATCACCTCAAAATTTGATCTGGGCTAAGTTTGAAGAGATTGCCCTCAATCCAGGTGAATGGGGCACTTTTCCTCATGATCTTGCTCTTCTCTTTTGAGGAAAGGTGTGGTGGAAACTGTGCTGAAACCAAGTAATTTTCTATATCAGCAAACCATTGAGAGAGTACTGAGATAGCAAATAGGTGTTCATCTGGCATTTGATCATCCACCATTCCTTCTTCACCTACAGATAGATCTAACCTAGACAGAAAATAAGCAACAACATTTTCCTTACCCAGCTTATCAACAATGTTTAAATCAAATTGCTGCAATAAAAGTAACCATCTAATAATACGAGAATTTACATTCGGTTTGTTCATTAAATACCTAATTGCAACATGATCAATGTGTATGAATGTTTGATAGCCAGTGATGTAGTGATTGAAATTATTTAGGGAATGGACTACAGCTAGGAGCTCCTTTTCGGTTACAGTTTAGTTTAATTATGCCTTGGACAAGTTTTTACTTACAAAATATATGGCATAAGGTAGCTTCTCATCAACTTTCACTAAGGATGCTCCTATTGCTTTGTTTGAGGCATCTGTATGAATGTGGAAAGGTAGGGCTCAGTTTGGACCTCTCAAAATTGGGGAGTCACTAGTTTACCTTTCAAGGTATCTAGAGCCACTTGACAGTTGTCAGTCCATATGAACTCAACATCTTTACCAAAAAGACCAAACAATGGAGAGGCTAGCTTACTAAAATCCTTAATGAATCTTCTATAATACCCAACTAAGCCTAGGAAACTCCAAACATCTCTTACCTTTTGAGGAGGTGGGACCCTTTTGATGATGGAAATCTTGTTGGGATCCACTTGTAATCCTTGTTGAGAAATTGTATGACCTAGCATGGTCCCTCCAGTCATAAGAAATTCATATTTTTCAGCACTGAGGTATAGGTTCATTTCAATGCACTTGGCTAAAACTTTTCCCAGGTTAGTCAAAGCTTCTTGGAAGTTAGAACCATAAGGGGTAAAGTCATCCATATAGATCTCCACTGAATCATGAACCAATTCAACAAATATGCTTAGTACTTCTATCTAGAAAGTGGCGGGAGCATTGTACAACCTAAAATGAAGGACCTCGTATGCAAAAGTACCCCAAGGACAAGTGAAAGTGGTCTTATCTTGGTCTTTCGGGGTGATTTGGATCTGGTTGTACCCGCTAAACCCATCTAGGAAGGAGAAGGACTTCTTCCCTGTCAGGCCATCAAACACTTGATCTATGAAAGACAAAGGGAAATCGTCCTTCTTGGTGGCCTTGTTTAGTTCCCGATAATTGACATAGATTCTCCACTTTCCATTTTTCTTTGGCACTAGCACCAAAGGAGAGACCCATTCACTATCAAAAATGGGGTAGGTGAATCTTACATCCAACAACCTTTGCAGTTCTTCTTTGACAATGTCCTTAAGCGCTAGATTAATCCTATTTTGATGTTTCCTGACTGGTTTACAATCTTCTTTAATGTAAATGTGATTAGTATAGACTGAAGGGTGGACTCCATTCATCTTATTATAGCTCCAAGCAAAAGCATCCAAGTGGTTTTCCAATAAGCTACACAATTCTTTCTCTTGGGAGGTGTATAGGGATGAGTTGATCTTCAAAGTTCTTTCTAGGCTGAATTCCACATTCTTAACTCAGAGAGGGATCAGATCAACCACACAGAGATCAACTAAAGGATTGGCTTGGGTTTCTTCCACCAACTCTTCTAATGGCAACACATTAGGGGATGGATTCTGAATCAAGTTTTCAATAATATCATCCTTGGTTTATGGTCCCCCCATGGTAGCTTCCACTATACACAATGGTGCAGAATAGACTTCATCCTCATATTCATCCTCCAACCAGAGATGTAAATCATGTTCTAACAAAGGTTGGGCAAGACGATATAGGACTAGCTGCTTGGACATATGCCCATTCTTGATTGTCATGTTCCCAGCGCGACAACTGATGTAGGCGTCTGCAATAGCCAACCAATGTCTTCCCAAGATGAGAGGATACCTAGTGAGCTTTTCCTTTGGTTGGAGAACTAGGAAATCAGCAGGGTACTACCAAGAATCGATGGAGACCATTACATCTTCCACAATCCCCTCAGGGGTCATGGTGGAGCGCTCTACTAGCTACAGTACTGTTGTGGTCTTTCTCAGGGAGCCCTGAAGGTTGAGCTTGAGCATGGTGTCCTTGATCATCACATTAATGGCATCCCCTAGATTAATCGGGGTATGGGGGATTACAGTGCCATTGATGTGGACATCGACTACAGGACTCACAGGGTCTAGACATTTTAGACAGATTACCTGCCCCAACATCAAGTCAGACAGTTGTCCTATGACATTGATAGTTGTAGCATCTCTCCTGCGCCTGCTTGGGTGCCTGAAGAATTTCTCCTTGATCATCTTGTTGTATATAGGCACATCTTTTATGGCTTGGAGAAGTGTTATCTTTACACATAACTGTTTCAATTCTCCTAGAAGTTTAGTTTCTTCTGGGGTTGGTTGTGTGGTTCTAGTTAGTCTCTCACGAAAGTTTGGAATGGCTTTTGGCTCACTTTCCTATTTTTCTTCCCCATCCTCCTTAGGAGGAGGTTGGCTATCTGGGAGAACCTTCCCAGATCATAGGTTAATCTCCTAAATTTCCACAGCATAGGTCGTGGATGATGTTTCTCCACCATATACCTGTTGGGCCTGTCTGTTATTGGATTTTGGGTTCGGTTGAGTAGGTGTTTGGGGTTGTCTTGGCGAAGCAGGAGGCAATGGTTGTGGTTGAGCAGGTGGTGGAGGAAAAAGAACGGGAGGAGAGTTGTACTAGGGCCTCCATCCCTGATGAGGTGCATTCCATTGAGGTTGTGGCTGAGCATAAGAGTGAAATGAATGAGAAACTAGAAGAGCATGGTATTGAGATGGATACGACCAAGGAGGGGGTGTGGACTAGGAAGGATGAGCTAGGGGACCCCAAGAATGCATGGAAGTGGCTTGATTAGGGTTGTAATAGGTTTGGGATGTCCATTGCATTCCCTGCTGGTAAGGACGGGTCCATGTGGCCTCCTTTGGTTCATGAAATAGAGTGGTCTAGTGGCTCCTTCAGCCTCTTGATATGCAGCTTTAATTCCGAGCAAGGAAGAGCATTAATTTGTAAGATGGTCTTCTTCACAAACTAAACACACTTCTATAGAGTGTAATGGACATTCATTCTTAGGATACTTTCTAGTGCACCTGGGACAAAAGATGGCCAAAGCCCTCTCGGCTTCCTCTTGTTTCCTTTTGATATGCAAGGCATCCATTTGCATGGCAAGAGTCTACCTCATTTCACTCTCGAAATCTTCCAGCCGATTCTCAAGTTCATTTCTAAGGGATGAACTGCATGAGGATGGACTAGCTAAAGGTTGACTTCCCCTACGTCTCTTTCTAGCTGACCTATAATGGTTTCTAAACACAGTCTTTATGTCATCATAAGGTAGTTGGTAGATGTCTCCCCCAGCCAGCAAATGGAGGGTATATAGAAGGTCTTTAGGGACTCCTCTAAGCAGGACCAACTTCAAAGATTCGGGGTCAAGTGTGCACCTGGCCCTTTTATAACTGAGCTAACACCTCTCTTCATAGTCTTCTAAAGATTCATCACTTCCCATGGTCATTCGAAAGATTTTTTCCTTGGTATCCTTTGACCTACAGTAGTCTCGCTATTTGTTGTTAGAGGCTTGCTGCATCTGAGTCCAAGTTGTGATGTTGTTTCCAGGTAACCCCATGAACTAGTGCAATGTTGCATCCTTGAGGGTAGAAGGAAACAGTTTCAACTTCTGCTTGTCTTTTGCATAGTCATAGGTTCAACAGAGAACAACAAATTCAAACAAGAAGGTATCAGGATCTTCGGTAGTCAATCCATGGAAGTGAGGTAAGGCTGAAGGACTTATGTTTTTAATTTTAGTGTCCCCATTAGTCTCTCAGATAGGAAAGGCACCTTCTATTCTTTCCCCATTTCCTCTAACGTTTCTGTTTTTAGCCATGGTCTCAGGAGGAATGGTTTCTTGCTCTTCTTCTGTTATAGGATCTTCGTATATCTCTAGAGGTTCACCTATAGGTTCTTCTAGATCACTGCCACCAAAGAAGAGAGAAGCGTGATTTAGTGATGTGATGGGTGTGTTGAGTAGGAATTTTTCTGAATTTCCTCTGTTCCTACGAGGCATGAAAGGAAATCTCTTTTTGGGTGATTTTTTTTTTTTTTTTTTTTCTGCTTGAACCTGCAAAACTGCAATGGATTGAACAACAAACTTTTTGAAATGAAATTGTAGAATTGAAATGAAAGCAAGGAAATGACTAATCTACTTTGTTAGAATGGAAATTGCAGAATTGAAATGAAAGCAGGAAATTACTAATCTATGTTTTCTAAAATGGAAATTGCAGAATTGAAATGAAAGCAAGGAAATGACTTATCTACTTTGCAGAATTGAAATGAAACAACTACTCTACTTTTTCTAAAATAAACTACTTAGCAGAATGTTGCAGTGGAAAATAGAAGAAAACCAGTAATCACAAAACACTATGACGCTTCACCAGCAACGATGCAAAAAAGAATGGTGGGCTCTAGGTATTGCAGCAATAATGTTGCAACTCCTGGGGCTTCCTTCTTTACTTTTATCAACCCGGTAGTTCATAACAAACTTGGAAGCAACAGTGTTGTATGCACAAGTACTAGCTCTTACTACAACCTGTCACTTAATCAGCTGGTGCAAGTTTGCTAGGAGCTTAAGCCAACTTCTATGAGTTCTTAGAAGAAGCTTTTAACATGATGGAAGAAAGCTAACTCTACATAGGCTATTCTATGTGCAGAAAGAGAATGAAAGCTAAAATGGAACGCAAACCCTGGCAAACCCTTGCTTACCCACTAACCCTACTTTTGCAAGAAAAGAGATGGAAACTAATGAAATGAGTGCCATTGAATATTGAAAAGGTAAATTGCATTTATTCAAGCTACTTCTGAAAAGAAATGAGAAGAAATCATCTTTTTGTGCTTTTGAGTGTTTTTATGTGGAATTACTACACTTGTGATTTATCTGGTTGTGACTGTGCAGAGGTTTGGTGGCAATGGAAGATGGAGTTGGATTTTGTAGAAGGTGTGGAAGGTGTGGAAAGGTCCTAAGAAGCCCCTAGTACCCTTCTGAAGACTTCCATTGTGATCAGGCTTCGAAAAATCAGTCACAGGAAATTCTATAGCAGGCTGCACGGGATCTATAGGAGGTTGTTATGAAACCAGCTCAAGAAAAGATAGAAAAGATAGATCAATGCCTTAGAATTCAGCCTCTTCGAGGGGGCAACCTCCTTTACATTACATAAATGAAAAATTCTTGGATGATACAAATGAAAAGACCTTTCTATATATAGGAGTTTAAGGGGTCATTATATAATCATAGCCTACATAGCAATACTAATGTAAGGGCACAATAATAACAATAGTGGGCTTCTATGGGGCACAATAGTAACAATATGGGCACTACATGGGTACATCAATATAATAAGGGGGTTGTACTAATAATAATAAGGGTTACACTAGTAGTGTAGGGGCCTAACATGCCCCTCTCCTTCAAAAAGTGTTGTCTTCAACGCTTGAGTAGTTCTTGATGCTTCTGTATAAA
>APFE031709999.1:60533-96051 GCA_000404065.3 Pinus taeda | reverse complement strand
TCTCAGCACACTTATAACCTTTAGTGCATTTTCTATCACAATTGTAACAAAGCCCTTTTTCTCTTTTTTCTTCCAATCGTTGTGGTGTAACCCTTGTAGGTTGTGGAAGGCTAGGAGAAACAACACTTCCATCTTTATAGTTGTGAGGGGTAGACTTCCTTGTTACCATAATTTTACTTTCCACTATGTAACAAAGCCTTTTTACTATTTCCAATTGTTGTGGTGTTGCTCTAAAGAAGGTGTTGCTCTTTGTATCCATGACCACGTAACAAGTTGTTTACGAGAACAAAGCCCTATATACCATAAAAATTGATCCGGTTCTAAATATGAAGATGCAATACATACCTTTTGTAACAGTGGTGCACCATATAGATCAAAATATCACTCCATTTGAAGTATCCAATTTACCAGATCCTTGCCATTAAACTTCCTCATCTTGTTTTTTCTTGATTTTAGGAGCTCAATCTTGAAATGACTGTAACTTTGTACTTTCGTATCTTTAAGTTCTGAAATTGCGACTTGCAATAGCCCTCTGTGTCCTCTTTCCAATGCCACCAGTCTGATCCACATTGGATTCTCCAAGGAAGAGTTATGCCAAATCTCCCACAGTGACCTGATTATAGACTAGTTCAGTAGAGCGAACTTGTACGACGTGCCACATGTCACTGTTTCAACCTTTGGATTTGAAAAATATATACAAGAAACTACAGTCTATCCTCTTTCTGTACCTTCTAACGAAATTTCAATCTGATGCTCAGAGAGAAAGTTATGACGATTTTCCCTAGGTCACCTGTTTGGAATGTAATTCAGGAGTCTACAAAAATACCAACTTCCTCAGATCATATCTCCACAAATATAACGCGAAAAGCTTTGAACCTGAGGTTCTGTGCGATTTCATCTCAAATGGGTTTTTTTTCACTTCTGAAACGTTGCAAAAAAAAAGTTATAACGAAAATGCCACGATGACCTATTTAGAGCAGCGAAACCCTAGAATTTAAAGCTCTAATACCAAATGTTATGAAACCAACTCACAAAAAGATAGCAAAGATAGTTGAACGCCCTAGAATTCAGCCTCTTCAAGGGGACAACCTCCTTTACATTACATAAATGAACAATTCTTCGATGATACAAATGAAAAGACCTCCTTTCTATATATAGGAGTTTAAGGGGTCATAATATAATCAGAGCCTACATAACAATAATAATGTAAGGGCACAATAATAACAATAGCTATGGGGCACAATAGTAACAATATGGGCACTGCATGGGTACATCAACATAATAAGGGGGTTTGTACTAATAACAATAAGGGGTTACACTAGTAGTATAGGGGCCTAACATAAACAAGCAAGGCAAATGTAAAGACTCACACGAGCTCACGGAGTGAACCCGGTTGTGTGTAGTCATCAAGTGAAACTCTTCAAGAGAGGCTCCAAAATTGGTGCAAGCCAAAATTTTGGAGGGTGGTTGTAGCCACTATAACACTTGGCGACACACTGGTAGAACTCCAGCTTCTTTGTTTTGGTTCATGCTAGGATAGGGCCTTGTTCTTTCGGGGAGTATTGAATCGATGTGCAGGTTACTTTAGTTTCCCCACTTACCCCATGGACATACATGGTTCACCCTTTCCTGACTCAGTCAAACACAATCAAAAGTTTAGCTTAGATCTCAGCATTTCGAATCCGAGAAGGGTAGTTTAGCTCGCGAGTTGAAGATTTTAAAAGTATAAGTTTTCATCTCTGGTGTTGCTCTACTGCCAATAGGTCTGGATAGTACCCTGATAGAGTCACGTAGGAACACACATATTGCTCCACTGCTAGCGAGCTTGGTCAGTACCCTGGTCAATTTGCATGCTTCACCTCTCTACATAGGAAGCCTTTCTCTTCTTTCGCCTTTGTATTTTTAAAGAGAACTGTGCATAGGCACTTATTTATTTTTGGGGTGGAAGGGGGATCCCAACTTATTGAGAGAAGAAGAGGTTATTCCTTCAGAGAAGCATGTAAGGCCTCTGACATAGGTTTGCTCGTTTAGATTTTTTTCCCTTCTCTATTTCTACTAATTGGATTAGCTTCAACACAGAGAAAAGAAGGCTGAGTACAGGCATGGGGTTTCCCAGTGTGGACACAAGTTCACAATTAGATCAAAGCTTCCCTTACAGATGGTTTGTATTTTCCGTCAAGACTTCATCAGTCGAAAATTGTAACCCAGCATGGAGAAAATGGACACAAGACTGGCCAAGTGCTGCACTTTCACAAGTCTCTTCAAATTCCAACCACATACTCTATTCAAAAGCCAAAATGTAGTAGTTTGAAGCACTTATTTCCAGAAACAAAAATAGCAATATATCAAACAAACTAAAATGCACGTGAACAAAAACAGTAAGCAGAATAAAACAAAGATAAAGCAAAGATAATAAGCAAAACAAACCAAATGAGACAACAAGTAGCAAGCAAACTATGTACAAGGCACGGGTGCAGCCCAACCTACTAAAAAAATGTTTGAGGACTTGATCATATGATAGGAATATTATCAATCCTCCTGTCAAGTGATTGTAAATGATACGTGTTTGGGCCAAGTTTCTCGCGGGCTAATTCCGGTCCACCAGACTCTGCTACTAGAACCTAGTGGCGTTCGGAAAACCTTCAAGTAAAGACAACACTATTGTCTCAGGTACTGTGTGCAACATGGGTTGAGATGATGGCATGGGATAATTGTTTTTACTCTAGAAAGGTTTCAAGTTTCTAAAGTCAATGCGTAAGTGGATCTTCCCATATTTCTTATGTGGAGGATTTAAATCAAAAAACCAAGTGCGATGGCGAACTTTACAAAAATCCAAACACTTAAAATGTTAGTCAATCTATTCGATGAAAGGGGTACAAACAACATGTATGTGTTACCTGTTCTTTGTTGTAATGGATTATCTTCTCCTTTACCTAGAATCTCATGTTGGATTGTTCGCATGTAGTGGGTACTCAAGTCATCATCTACTCGTGCAAGCCCATCCTGGTATTGTTCGATCAAGTGGTCAACAATTGGTCATTGTTGTAGTCTACAACTTTTACTGAGATTAGCTGTCTCTGAATCATGGTGGATTCCCAAGTTTCTCTGTTCATTCATAGTGTTTGTCTTTCGTGTGTTCAGCATCAGTGCTTCAGCATCATTGTTTGTGACTCTGAACTTCAAACAACTTGAAATCATGCATTGTTCATTGTTTTGGATGACTGAGATGCATTGAGTCCTCGAGTCATCATGTGTTCCTGATTTACCAAGACTCATGGTCCACAACTTATCTGTACATGTACCATTTGGCGTGCTAGTACTACTGCTACTACCATTGTTGCTACTACTGCTACAAATAGAAAAGCAAATTGTACAAGTTTCATTATCATCAGTTGGGCGAGGAAGGAGTCCCACCTTCTTATCTGACGATGTTGAAGTAGGTCGTGCAAGATAACTCTCTGATGTCTTTTCCAAGAGGCAGTTTCCAAACATGAGTTCTGTGAAGGCTAATGGTTCGTTCTCGCCATCAAGGGGAGTGGCATTGTGTTTCACATACTTCTTAGATAACACCCAGATTTGGTTACATCTACCCTTGTATGGAAGCCACAGATGGGACTAGTCCATAGCAAAGTATCCATCTAGCTTGCTGGACCAGTCTCTGCCAAGCAGCAGACCATATGTTTCTGGTATGTCCACAACAACTATGTTGATGCACTGGTGGACTTAACTGTCATGAGATAGTCGGATGATTATGTCTCGTAGTTCCCCAATCGTTGGTACTGATGTTCGATCAAGTTAGATGATTCTCGCAGATGTTTCACTCCATCATGCATTGATCTTCTTAGCAATGGAGAGTGGCATGACATTGGCTACCGCACCAGAATCAACCAAACATTTGTGGAAATTGTAGTTGAAAAATTCAAATGAAAGTAGGAATGGGGGGCAAACTGGTTTTGATTCTTCCATTTGGAGTGTATTGAGCATAGTGGATAGTGATCTGGGAGGTGTGCATACTCCCTTCATGGTAGAGGCCCCGCTGTCTGTTTTTGTTTGTCCCAATGCACATAGTAGCATATCTCGCTGGCTCTGGACTTTGGCTAACTCGAACAAACTAATGTTTGCTCAAGTTTTCTTCAAGTCATTGACTCTGTTGTAATCTAGAGTTGGTAGACTCACCGAGATGCCCGGGGTGGAACAAATTCTCGTGTTGTCTGACTGATTTTTCTGCAACTTGCTGCTCATGGATGTGTTCTTATCCGTCATTGTCTTCCCGGAATTTCTTTGTGTTTGTTGCTTTGAGGTAGCTAGTGGATCGGCCTTCTTTATCACCCATCCCACTTTCTCTTACATCTCCTCAAGTGTCAAGGCAGCCCCTTTACTCCTAAGATTGTAACGATCATTTTTCTTTTGGGGCTGCTTCTCGGTGTTCGTCTTCGAGACTACTTGCGAGCACTGATATGCATTCACCACATGCCCAGAAATTGGTGCTTCATCAGGTGCAACCTCTTCGTTATCATCAGTGTCTTCCGATTGCTCCTGTATAGCATCAAGTGTATGAATACAGACATAGGTAACAACTCGCTTCCAATCTGAACAAGAGTTCTTGAGATGAAATTCTTCATGGAAGGAATAGTACTTAGGATCATCACATTAATCGAGTTGGAACATAGGCTTTTGCGCAAATTGGAACCGAACCGACTGTTGCTTGATGAGTCGGTTGATGAACTTATTGCCTGTCTCTACATGGGTGGATGACTGCTTGCGAATGTGTCTGCCTTCTGTTGCTTGAGTTTGAACATTTCGGTCGTCAAGTTCTTGATTAGGCAAGTGATGGTTTCAATATTAGTTGCTCCCTTGTCTCTACCCTTGCTCACTATTGCTTAGGGATTTCTGCTCGCATCCTTGGAGTCTTTCATTGATTCATCATCCTTGATGATTCCAATGGTGCGCAAGTCTTTCTCAACAGCAATAGCCTCTTCGCAACTTTCTAACAGTGTTGCCTTTGCGACTCACTTGGAAAACTGTGCAATGGTGGTTGGCAGTGCAAATGTGTAATAGTCGACAGTGATGAATTCATGAGGTTTGTTGTCTGCTGCACACTTGTTCAAGATACACGTAAACCTCTAATTGAAATCTTTCACTTTCTCTTTTCCCTCCATCTTGAGGCTTCCCAATTCTTTGAGTAGATGGTTGGGGTCTTATCATCAGCAAACTTTTCAAGGAATATATGTTTGAAATAACCCTAGTTCTGTGTAGAGTTGGGTGGAAGGCTGTGATACCAAGTAGTTGCCCAGCCATCCAAGGTATATGGAAACAATATACATGCTACATCATCATAACGTACCTCAAGGGCCTGCATCTGTAGGCAGAAGTTTTCTAAGTGATCTTCAGCCTTCACTGCACTATGAGGGTTAAACTTGATGTTCATTATCTCTGCTCGCTTCAGCATCTTGTGTAGAACATCTGGGAGAGACAATGGTCCCTGAGTCATCCATTCAAGATTTGAGTTAGCCATCTCTTCATATTCTTCATCCTCTTCGTCTTCTTCCTCTCTGTCTGAATCTGATGGTTTCGAATCTGAGTCTGTCAATTTGTCTCCACCTCCACTTCCCCCGCTACCTTCCCCTCTGCCTCCTACATAGAAGATCGATCCTGAGACCACACAAGTGCCTTGTTCTTCTTCAAAGAATATTGGAGGTTCCTCTCCATCTTTAATAGCTTCTTCCAACCCTTCAAGAGTAGCAAGGACTATTTCTTCCACCGATGATACAACCACTCCTGTGGGAGTGGCCTTTGGCTTCTTAGATGTGTGTGGAAGATATTGTACACCTGGGATCAATCCAACTTCTTTTGCGACATGATGGGACAGACAGAGCGAAGGTGTTGATATCAAATTTTGTGTTCAATTCTGGAAGGTGAGAAGTAACCAACTATAGAGTCATAAGAGAGGGATTGCGAGTTACTACCTTGAATAGATGGTTGATGAGTGAGTGTGAGGGGAATTTCAGCCATGTACAACTAGCTACCCTCCTTTTATCACCATAAATGTTGATGGTTTTGGACCTGCCAACATTCAGGGGATCACCCCAGTATAAAGTCCCAACTAGACCTCACACTGTTTGGTGTGGGAATCCCATCCAGTATGATGGCCCGTTTGCCTTTGTCTTAAGGATTTACCTCAACTCTTGCTTGTCAGCACAGGAGAGTAGTTTTCTTTGTCTTTGAGAAGTGAGGTTCGCATGCGTGGTGAGTGTAAGTGTACTTGTGTCAATGGTTCATTCACTATGAAGGGAAAAGGTGAAGGTGAGTTCCAGGTTTAAAGAGATCAATCCCAACTCGGCTAGGAACACACAACACAAAGGACATACACATCTTCCGGTGGAGCAGTCCACATGGATGCGGCAGTCACAACATACAAGGTAATATAACACGTACAGCACTCACGGATCAGTCTAAGACAAGTGCTACGGTTGTTATAGCAAGGTTCATGTGAAAGGTTTGTCTGATGTCTGGCAGAGCAATCGACACATACAGGACAACATTAACAACATATACAACACATTTTCATTAATAGATTATGCATTACAACAAATGAATCAGTTCAGATGTAGAACACATGTTCAAAGAAACATGCATTACAAGTGTTAAAGACCAGTCTTACAACAAATATAATACATGTGCGAAAACATCCTGGCATGTTGAAAGGCTTCTGAACTAAGCAAAAGTTCCAAGACACATCGTTACACCATACATCACTAACCCCGTCAGTGGGGCATTGGAGCCACTACTTACTCCTCAAAGAAAATATTATAGACTCTCTTGGCTATGTGGGAGGAGTTGAGGTGAAAAGTCATTTCATGTACAAATGAGGGGGGTATTTATAGCCAAGGGTGAAGCTGACCCTTGTGGCTGTTCGACTACCCTCATGACCGTTTGACTTCCATGAATTTTTTACTCACATGACTCTATGTTCAACAAGTGGGTCTCTTGGACTTCCTCGTTACATCACATTGATTGACAACAAGCCCATAGTGGAGATGTGGTCAACATGACTCATGACTTGACATGACAATGCTAGTACATTCGTGTTGTTGTTGGAGTGCATGTTGAGCTACAGTGCTGCTGAGTGATGGATGTCTTCATGGTGTATCATAGCTTCACCTCTGCATGGCGAATTGCGTGGAGTTTACAATGGTCCTTGGTTCGCTTGATGAAGCTCTAGCATGTTGTTCCTTGCTTTCTTGTTGGAAGGCTTGACAGGATCACTTGTTTGCGAAGGTGCATGTTCGTCGCATTCATCTGATTCACATGCTTTGTTTGTTCATCTATTGGTGAACCTATCCATCTACATCTGCTCCCTTTGTTCATCCCATTCGTCGTCTTAACATGTTTGTTGGTGTACCTATACCCACAGTCACTTATGATGAGACGACATCAAATCCAAAACATCCTAGTCTACCATGACACATGATCATTCAAATGCAGGTGACCGGGAGAGGCAATAGGGTTATGATGCGGGATGATGGCTCCGGGCAACTACTGGTGAAAACTATGCAAGAGTCACTAAGGGATGGAGACAGACAATCTGAGTTGAAAGTGACTATCTGCAAGGTCTAGCTCGACTAGGAGGCAAAATTGCACAAATTTTGGGAGGGACAATCTGGGCTACAAGAGGGCAAGGAAGGCATGCTCTATGCATTTTCTAGAATGAATAGTCAGTAGGGGTTGGAAAGCCAGATTTGCACAATTTTCCAAAGAAATGGGTTGGGCTGCATGAAGGGTCAGCAGGTAGGGATTGTGCAGTTTTTCTAGTGAACTGCTCGGGAGACTGGCAGCCAAAACTATGCAATTCCCAAAGGGAACTTCTAGTTGGTTGTTGGGGTCACTAGCAGCTAGGCTTACGCAATTCCCAAAGGGAACTTCTAGTTGGATGTTGGGGTCACTGGCAGCCAGACTTGCGTAATTCCTAGAGGGAACTGCCAGTTGGTTGTTGGGGTCACTGGCAGCAAGACTTATGCAATTCCCAAAGGGAACTTCCAGTTAGCTGTTGAGAGTTGCTAGCTGGGAAAACTACACTAAGGCCAAAAGGCCGGCCTTCTAATCATCTTTGCTCAACTTTTGAACTGAGATGACTGATGGGAAGCGGGAGGCCGGCTCATGAGCATTGCACAATTTCTTAGATGAACAGCAGTTCGATTGTCCAGGTGGCCAGCATGAGTGCAGCTTGAGTTGCTTGTAGGCAACATTGCTTGAAGGAACTAGCTTGGTACTTCTATGTTGTTCTAGTTGACAGTCGATCAAGTCAAAAGCAGGGGATGGTCCAATTATTAGTGAGGAGTCTGGTCGTCAGAACTTCAGCAAAAATGACTAAGTGTGTGAACAATAGAAAGATGCATAGGGGATCATACGAACACACACTCACATGACTTGACAATGAAACAACCAAACCATCTAGACACACATGTTCAACATGACTGACCGATGGTGCAAGTGACAAGTGAGACACTCATGATTGATCATTCATGATCGATACGATGTTTGTGCAACAATGAATGTGACTCCATGTGTGAGTGCGATAGCTTCTTTCATGGTGAACACAACAAACACATACGAAGCAAAGACTTTGAGAATAACCAGAACATAGTCAGAAGCATGACTTAGACATCAACATGCAGAGACTTGAGTGCAATAAATAAGCAAGGCGAATGTAAAAACTCACACGAGCTCACGGACTGTACCTGGGTATGTGCAGTCATCAAGTGAAACTCTTCAAGGGAGGCTCCGAAATTGGTGCATGCCAAAATTTTCGAGGGTGCTTGTAGTAGCTACAACAGAATGTATTGTTGATGACCTTCCATTTCATCTTGATGTCTCTGTCTATGAATATCTTGGTGTCTTTGAAAATGGGCAAGCTCATAGACACTTGTTCAACTGCATCTCCAGTTGCACTTCCAATGGTGTCCTTTGACCCTGCTCTCTTGGAGGCCATTGTACTTGTACTGTTGAGAGATGGATGAACATCTACTGTACCTAGAGACATAGCGACACTCATGGAAAGCAGTTTTTCAGTTGAAAGCCAAAACAAATTCGAGGACTGACACGCAACACACCTGGGTGACTGGCAGTAAACATTGTGCAATTTTCACCGGGAGGCTGGGAGACTGATTGCCAAAACTGTGCGAGGAACAGTCTAGGTTGTCAGGAGGCTAACTAACTACTGGAACTACATAATGCACAGTCCAGCCTATTTTTTGATGATGTTTAAGAGTAGATCCTTAGACAGACATTGTCCTTCATTTTCTTTCATAAAAACTTTGACCGCTTGTTTTAGTGAATCATTGTGATCCTGCATGTTAGGATATTTCATCATATTTTTTATTGGATGCAATAATTGATGGTCTTGGTTTTTCGTATTCTTCTATACACTAGATCTTGTGGCTACATAAAGATTTTTAGTATTTAGAATCTCGTGCTTCGAAACAGTTTGTAGTACATTGACATACCTTTTATTTAGGAATTTTTGTATGAGTTTAGGACAATCTTCTACTGAGTGTTTTCCCAAACCACAAATATTATAAAAATGTAAGTCATTATTATCTTTTAAGGGGAATTCAATCAAAATATGTCCCTCTTGCCAACAAGTATAACAATAAAATCTTTGTCGTCCTCAGTCATGATCACGACCTCTACCATTATAGCCACCTCAGCATCCTCCATAGCCTCCACAACCTTGTCCTCTTCAATTATATGGGGATGATTATGGGATTTCATTAGTAGCTTGATTATAGTAAACACCATGGTATTTAGGTTTAAATTTCCCATTTATTGGACATTCCAAGGTGTAATGTACATTGTCTTCACAGATTCCACACCACTTTGGTTTGAAATTCCGTAAATTATAATGAAATACTTTAATAGTATGACTAGAAGCAGTTTGACAAATATCACAGTATACTTCAATTTGTATTCTTCTAACATCTTGATCAAAATAGCCTAAAAACATGTAGGTGTCTTTCGTTTGACCTTCCATATGACAATTGGTACACCATAGGTGATTCTTCTCAAGTGAGAGTTGCATCAAAGAGTTTTGTAATGTTTATAATTTATCTTCAATCTTACTTTTAGTTGGGTTGATAATGGATTGGCCTTCATCATCTTGTTTGATTCACTACGCTACTTTAAGGGCTTCCTCACATGTTTTAACTTCATGCATTGGTAGTGGTCCACGTATTATCTGCAGTAGGCCCGCCACATACCATTGTACTCGAATATTATCATCAATAGTATATGGGAACTGACTTAATAAGTCTTTGAACTATTTATTATATTCTCAAATAGATTCATTTGGCCTCTGCTTGATTTCCTTTAGTTTTCATGCTGCTAAGTGTTTAACGTCTTGTGCCTTGAAAAATGTGAGGAAGCTAGACTTGATCTCATCTTTTGTTTTTTAGTTAGTTTCATGAACCATGTTAGAGCGTGTTTCATTATGCATGCTGCAAACGGGGCCATTTTCTTATTATCATCATTGATTTCATTCACAGTCCCAATTTTTTCATAGACAAACCAATGACTTTTCGGGTCTTCATCGCCTCATAGATTGGTATATGATTCAGGCTCATGTTGCACATATAGGGTAACATCAGATGAAATTAATAATTTTGATTAGTTTCCTCATTGTGTCTTATGTATTATTATTCGCTATCAATGATGTTTTGGTATAATCTATCATCAGTCTAACAAGCCCTATCTATATATTCTGTGAACTGACTTACTTGTGGTCATGACTCTTCGTCAACCAATTCCAAACTTTTGGTTTCTTTAATGGCTACAAGTTGTGGCAGGGGGGCTATGATCTTGATATTATTCATTTTGAGAAGTATTTTTTATAATCCATTGTTATTATTTGATTGCTCTTCATTAAAATTTTCATTTTCTTAAAGGTGTATTTGTTGTTCTTTTTTTTTCCAGACTACAGGTATTTCAGGATAATTTTGTGACTCAAGGAATTCTAGAACATTGGAACTTGACATAGATCTAATCAAAGTGTTTCTTACTGCTAGACCAAATTCATCAACTTCCACAGCATCTACTTGTTCCGTCAGGGTTATTAGTAGACCTTTATGCTCCATCGGTGTGGGTCGTGCTACACCTCTCAACTCGTATAAGGAGCCTCGTGCATCTTCACTCTCGTGCTCTCGATTCTTCATTCTTTTCCTATTGTATTCTTGTTCACTAATTTTATCCTATATTTGTTGCCTTTTTATCCCTTGTTGTTTTTTTATATCAATCGATTGTTTGTTATTGTCGGTCACTACTTGGTCTATTCTTTTCTTGTTGTTGTTTCCTAAAAAATAACTTCCCTTGTTCCATCTTTGTCAGTTATCCATACTTCTCCACTTTATCTTTGTTTTTTTCATTTCCTTTCTTTATTTCTTATGATTCGTTACCCCCCTCCCTCATGCTAACCTGACTAGTGTTGATTTGTAAGAGGGTACCCGTCAACCATAATTATTTTCTTAAAAAGTAATCCCATGCTTCTTTTGTATCTTTGCAACGATTATAGAGAAATTTCCACCAATTTTCTTGTTCCTTCCTCTAGTCGGTATTGTTCGGTGGCCCTAATGGTGGTCGGTACTCAATGATATGGACTACACCTTTGCCAAGAAGAAACTTATGTAATAGGGTTGGAATTGTGTACAAAAAATATTGTTGTGAAAATCGTCATAAGATCTTTTTTATATTTTTGACAAAATTTTGGTCTTCTATGGATTTTTCTTCATAGTAGTCTTCTAGAATTGACTCGAGCCACTCATGTAGGTTCATTCGGTCTCCATTTGATAATTTCAATAGTATTCATGCATCTATTTCATTTTGAGGTTTTTCATGGGCAATGATGTCGAGAAACTTTCTTATTTCAATTGGAGCACCTTCTATAAAGTGCTCATGTGCTTCTATAAAGAAATTACTTTTGGCTTCCGCAAGTGAAAAATGATTCCTTCGAGTATAGTTCTTCAAATAATTATTAATCTTTTCTTCCCACCATAATTGAATCTCATCTAAGGTTAACAGTTATGCTTGCACCATATATGACTCGATTTCTAACTACCAACTATAGAACCAATGTTGTAATCTATTGAATAGTGAACATGGTTACCGATAGATAGAATTAAATCAATTATACAGTAAGCCTATAAAGGTACGAGAACATAGTAATGGAGAGATATCCAAGTCGAACATAGATATATTCTTATTATGTATTAAATACAATGATTGCATTTCTATACACACACACACACACACACACATATAGAGAGAGAGAGAGACTAATGGAACTGTTACGTAGTTTTAATTTTTTGGCGAGTTATGTTGCTTAAACTTCCATTACTTAATCTTACATTACAATGTAGACTGTCGACTTGACTGGGGTTGGTCAGCAAGGCCGACTAGTACTTTTTTTATCCCACTAGTCAGTCAAGTTGAATGGCTCCTCCAACAAATACCAAGACCTATTCCCCAACACCTTTGTAGAAATTAATGGGATAACAGGAAAATTGGAAGAGATAGAAATCCCCTTAAAGATAGATGCCAAACATATTAAGGAAAATCCTTATAGCTTGAACCCACTTTACAAGAAGAAGTACTGAGTGGCCAAAAAAAAAATTGTTTATGTTTCATAAAATATAGTTTTTAAATTAGTAATGTGTTTTTTCGTAGCACAATAAAGACACTATGCAAAGGGAAATATTTCTCATAAGGAGATCTATTATGTAGATTCGTCACATATGTGTGCAATGCGCAATGTTAGGGGTGAACATGGCTAAGTGGAAAATAATATCAAGCATAATGGTAAGAGGATGGAAAACATTGAGAAAGAGGTGATTATTGACCATGTCAGCAGGGTAGTTGGTTGAATTAGATGTTAAAGGACATTTCATTAACTACTGAAGAATATTTTAAAGCATAAAAATCAGGCCAGCTAGCCAAAATATATTAGAAATTATTGTCAATAAGACAGTTACAAGGATGGACCACACACCAAGGTAAGATACATCGCATAGGATTTATAACAATCGTCCCAAAAAAGCACTAGGGATATCATGCCTAGTTCTAGAATGCTATAAATATGCAGTGAAAGGCTCACAATTGTTCATTTTGTACATAGAAATTTCCACTGGTTGTATGAAGCCAAGGTTGAGTTTTGAAGGAGTTGGTGTGTGTAGTTATGAGGAGTATTGTGGTCAGTTGCATTAGTCATATACTGAGTAGTATATTTGAATGATGGTGAGAGTTCCAGGAGCCCCTACAACATGTAAACCTCACATAAATAAACCCTTATTTTTTGCACAATCTAAACCTGTGCCATAGGAGGTAGAAGTATGAATAGAAACTAACATGGCAAAGGTAATTGGATCATCATAATTTGTGGAATTTGGGCCAAAGAGGAAATATATCCCTCCAATAAAACCCACAGCTAGTTAGGTTAAGCTACAGAAGGATCCTAGGTATACAATGACCTTGTCATTTATCCCACCTAGTGTTTTGGTGCAAGGTAGTATGTTGGGCTATGTGGAGCATATCAGGCATACAAATCACAAAATCATGGACAAGAATAAATTCCCAAAGCTAGTGGGATATTTGAAACATGTGTTGGATACAGAGCACAACATTTTTTATCTTAAGCTACAAGAGTGGTCATTGAGATTAGAATAGGTTGGTATTTTGAACCTATTGGAGACCCCACATTTCAGGAATATTCATAAAATCAGTATTGTCACAAAGCTATTGTTAATTTGTGTGCATGGTAGTTACTTATGGTTAGACTGCATGGTTGAGATTACCCCACAAGTAATAATTCATATCATTGGCTTACCAATTGCAGAAGATTTATATCCCCAATTCATCGATAATATGCAAGTAAACGTTTTGGGAGAATAGGTGTAGACACAATATAAGATGAAAAGAGGATAGTATGGATTCTTGATCTCACACATAAATGATAAATCCATATGGTTTTTGAAGCAAGTGATTGCCTAAAAGATACTAAGGAAGTGTAGAAAGGATGAAGCTCCCATGGGTGCAATTGTGGTAGCAATAAAGTGCATGCAAGGCACACATATGAGTTGGGCACCCTTTTTTCTCAAGTAGTGTTTGGCAGATTGTTCAGAGACATGGGATAACAATTAAAAATTCCATCACGCATGGTTTCTCATCTTGTTTGAATTCATCAAATGGAAAATGCCAAATATATATAGTTGGTGGAGGATACTAATGCACTTATTTCTGCTAAATGATTTCAACACTTATGGGCAACCAAAATTTCCAACCTCAATATAAACACCAACATCACTTTTTATATTTACAAGTAAATGATTAGGTTGGGAAAAGAGAAGACAATGCACATTTCACCTGAATTTTTTTCCATGTATAGTAGTATTGCACACTTCAAGGAAAATTCTCATTTTTTGTGCATTCAAACCAAGAAGGACTTTCAATATCAATGTTAGAAATTCCCTTTTAGACTAACTTTCAAAGATGTTAGGGTGCACATCGATGCCTGGGAGCCTAATTGGAGGAATTATGAAAAAGAGAATTTGAAGTAAAGAATTTAGAAAGCAACCAAATTCAAGAAGAAACAACACAGCAAGAAAAATAAAAGAAATGAGGAACAACACAAACTATCCAATCAAAGGAAAAAGACAAGGATTTGGAACAAGAATAGTACAAGATCTAATTTGAGGAGACAAAGTTAGAGGAGGTAGAGGAAATAGTGTGTGAAGGATTGAAAAGAGCCTAGACTCCAAGTGCAAAAGAAGGAACATCTCGTACTAGGAAGAAGCAAAAAATAATGTGTGTAACTAGCTCAGGCTACCTCACTATATAAAGATGACATTTAGAAAAAATTTGAGTAGGTGGATGACAAGATCAAAGAGGCACTAAGAAAATTGTATTGGCAACAATAGAGTGCACTGTAACAATAGGATCTATTTTGGAAATTTCTAGAGGCTAGCAAGTTCGTAGTTGTGTAGCTAGTCAGAATATAGAAGATAGTGCAGATGGAGGATCAGACCACGCCAAGGATATTGGAACCATGAGAAAATACATATACTACATCTATAGATTGCCACACATTCCAGATGTCACCACAAGCTATAGAGTTCCCTACAAAAAATTGTAGTAGCATGCCAGAGGTTTGACCCACATTGATTTAATTTTGTCTCAACTTTCCTTAGATAGTTTACATCAGTTATAAACTAGTGTCACGATGGAATTGTAGTCACGTGCCATAGTGACATGTTATTGTGGCAACAAACGCCATCTAAAACAAACTCCTAATTCAATTTTCGATCCTACATGAACTGTCATTTCAATCCCCTTAGTGTCATCACATTGTTTGATTTGTTATTCTTATGTTTTCTCTAAGTGTCTCATCCTCCTAAGGCAATGTTTCCTAAGTGTTTTCACCTAACCCTCAAAAGCGCTTGTGTTATCTTGTCCATGCTTAGGTGAAATCATGAGTTTCCTTGACCTAAAAACTAGCCTTTGTTTCCATGCACACACACACACAAAGCACACAAAAACTCACAAAATCAAACAAAAGAAATAAAAGCACCCTTTAAGGGAAAAAACACTTCAATTTGATGAAGACTTTCTCTTGTGTAGAGCGCACTCCTTCGGGCTAAATAAGTGTGCCCTCCTTAAGTGCACTCCTTCATGCTTGGAAAGTGCACCCCCCTTGAGTGCATTCCTTTGAAACAAAGACATGCACCCTTCTAGAATGCATGCATGATCTTCCTTGCTACATGTGGCTCCTAGAAAATAGGAGCCCTCTTAACTTTCCTTAACTAAATCAGTCACTTGTCGACAAGTGGCGAGCATGCTTGAGGCCGATTTGCATGTAATCTCTTTTAAATTAAACCAGTTAATCATTCATTCTCATTATCATTCTGGGGCACACATCTTTGGATCAAGAAACTCGTTGTTGATCATCATTCCAAGTAAGTTTTGCATGTCAAATCTAGTGATTTCCTTCCATGATTTTGCTGTCGATCTTGATTTTCTTGTTGGTGTTTCTTTTCTTTTTAGTTTATGTACTAGTGTTTATGTTCATTCTTTCTTCTACAAGTTTTAATTTTTTGTCGCATGTTATGACTCTGCATATTCCTTGACTCTTCACATTCTAATCATCATTGCGACATTAAATTAGTGGAGATGAGATGAGGGGAGCTGAAGGAAAATGGTGGACTAGGGTTTCTGACAAACCCTTACATAGCGTAGAGTCAGAGTAAGCAGCCTCTCAGGCCTGAATAGAACTATCGCCAGGACAGGCTCTGCGCTATTGGAAGCAAAGAACAATGAACATTCTGATGGGGGAGGCATCAGTGCCTCCCCCCAAAGATTACAACCATGAAAACCCAACTGAAAGTAGAACTGAGAATGCAGAGAAGCCAAAGGTACAGCCTGCGCAGCAGCAGGAGAAGAACAGACAAGAAGATCTGGATTGCGAGAAGGAGGATAAATAGGCAACTTCTGAAAAACCAAAGAAAGCATCATCATCCACATGCAAGCCCATTGTCACAGAACGGCCCAAGATCGAGCTGCCTAGTCATAGGATCAATGCACAAATACAATACATGAGAGTTCATGCCCTGATTGGAAAATTCATAGGCTATTGGCCAACTAAAAAAGCTCTGCAAGGGTGGATTACCTCAAAATGGAAGCCCAAAGGTCATGTAACTCTACAGCTAGGCCCTAAAGGCTTCTTCACAGCCATCTTCAACTGTATTGAAGACCGAAATTGAGTTCTAGATGGAGGACCCTATTTCTTCAATGCAGCAGGTCTTTATCTCCATGACTGGGTCGAAAGATTCAACCCAGATAAGGAAGATTTTAGCTGGGCGCTAGTATGGATCCACATGTACTCGCTTCCTCTGGAATACTGGGATGAAGACTCACTAACAGCCATTTGCAATGGATTGGATGAGTTCATAAAGGCAGTGGAGGAAGCAAAGCTTCGAATATACACATCCTACGCACGGATCTGCGTTTACATGAAGTTGGCCAAGCTCTCCTGGACTTAGTAAGTCTACTGCATGATGACTTTGAATGGATTCAACCCCTTGACTATGAACATGTACCCTTCCGATGTAGAAGATGCCATGCCCATGGACACCTTTTTTGTGACTTTCCCTTAAACATGCCTCCTAAACCCACAGAAAATGGAGGTAAGTCTGATCCAGAAGGATTCACCAAGGTAGCGAGTAGAAAAAGGCATACCAAAAAACCTCCCACAGCACCAAAAAATACTATCCCATCATCAGATATGCCATCCTCTAGCAATAGCTTTGATATTTTGACAAATCTAGAAAAGCCTGAATCAGATACCCCTGTGACAGCAAAGCCAACCTCTGTTCCATCCACCAATCTATCCCCCACACCTATCCACAATAAAACCAATCATCCATTGAATGTCAATACCTTTATAAGAATGCCTCAGACACACAACTCAACACCAAACCTCTTCATAGCAAAGCCCTCTGGTCCAAAAAATTATGGACATTGATGATACACCAGGAGAACCTTCTCAGCCAATAACCCATCTGGAGGGAGGCAGTTATCAAAGTTTAATGGAAGAAGAACCATAAAGCTTTGATCTCAGATATATAGACATTTTTAGTCTAGAGCAAGCATGCAAAAGGAAAGAGTTTGACACAATACCAGATAGACAACTGGAAAATTTGGAAGTAGTGCTCACAAGAGTGCATCAACATAATACTTTGGGCATACAACAAGGAGGTAAATGGGATGGGAAACATATCATCAAAGATGGGAAGAAAAGAGGTAGAAAGACAGATCTACAATGTACCATATTAATTGGGGAAATTCTAGTGGAGCCTAGAAGGTGCTCCAAGTTGACCAAATACTACCGATCTCTACCTACTAGTCAACCATGAAGCTCATCTCATGGAATGTAAGAGGACTTAACGGTCCCGGGAAGCACAGAATGTTAAAGAACATGATTCAGCAAGAACAACCATACATTGTATTCATGCAGGAAACAAAATGTAGCACCAGCACATTAGCATCCATATTATCCAAAGCCTGGGCAGGATGTCAAACTGTAACCTTAGATGCAACAGGTGCCTCGGGAGGGTTAGCCATAGCATGGAACACTCAGCATATCTCCTTAACAAATTTCCATGCCTCACATCATTTCATCTAAGCAATGTTCCACCTGATCGACACCAACATACATGGCCATTTAACCAATGTATACTGCCTTCAAGAGGGCATGCAAAAAACCAGGCTGTTAGAAACATTGGAGATTCTTAATGCTCCAAGAATCTATCCACTATGGATCATAGGAGGAGACTTCAATATGATCACACAGCTGGAGGAAAAACTGGGAGGTAGAAGAAATCTGGACAATGAAAGAAATAACTTCAAAGATTACATTCAACGCAATGGTCTAATAGAATTATCTTTTGATAACGACACCTACACATGGAACAACAAAAGAGACGGCTCATAGAAAATCTCATCTTGGTTGGATATATTTCTAATCGTAGACAATTTTTTTCATCTAGGTGGTGATACATGTGCCTCTATCCTACCCTTAGCTGTCTCGGACCATTGGCCCATTTCTTTCCAATGGAAAAATCTTGGAAAATCTAACAGAAGACCATTCAAATTTGAAGCTTTCTGGCTTACCCACCCTGAGTTCAAAACAGTGGTCAAATCAGGGTGGGAAAGTTTCCTTCCCAATGGTGGCTCACTTATGTACCAATTCCAGCAAAGATTGAAGCACATCAAAAATCAATTCAAAACCTGGAATTATGCCACATTTGGCAACATCTTTCAAGAGAAAAAAATTCTTGAGCAGAGCATGAAAGAGCTACAGCAGAAGATCATCCTAGAAGGCATAATAGAGGAACACGCCAGACAGGAACAAATCCTACTAACACAATTACAGGAAAGAAGCAGACAACAAGAACTACATTGGAGACAAAAGTCAAGAATTAGATGGCTGAAAGAAGGGGAATGAAAAATAAAAAAAATTCGTCACACAACTATACAAAGAAGAATGAACAATACAATCTCACACATTCAAAACTCACAAGGAGACAAAACGGAAAATAGGAAGATATAGAGAAATAGCTCACCAATCACTTCAAAATCGTTCATCAAGAGCCGCCCATAGATAGATAGCTTGTCATCAATGAGATACTTCAGCATATTCCTAAACTCATTATAGAGGAGCATAATCAGCTACTACTAAGACTAGTCACCCTTACAGAGGTTGAAGAGGCATCAAATTAATTGAAAGTTGGGAAAGCGCCAGGACCTGATGGTTTCACTTCTAACTTTTACCATCACTTCTGGGACTTAATCAAAGTAGAAGTTTGGAATGTGGTCAAAGAATCAAGAGTCATGCATTGGCTACTTCCTTCACTCAATGTGAATTTCATGGCTCTTATTCCCAAATAAGCGCAGCCAAGCACTTCAGAGAAGTTTAGGCCCATTGCACTCTGCAATGTCATCTACAAAATTATATTGAAAGTCATAGCCAATTGCCTCAAACTATTCCTCCCTCTTCTCATTTCAACAGAGTAATCTGGTTATGTCGAAGGACGTCAAATTCTGGATGGTATTATACTGACTCATGAAACCATCCATTCCTTAAAGAAAAACAAACAGGAAGGTATGCTTTTGAAAATCGACCTATCCAAAGCCTTTGATAAACTTAGCTTGACCTACATAAAATAGATGCTGACGGCCTTCAGATTTAGCCCAACCTGGATTAGATGGCTTATGACCCTAATTTCCTCCCCACTCTATTCTATTCTTGACAATGGGATCCCCTCTAAACCCTACTACCCTTCCAGAGGAATCCGTCAAGGTGACCCTCTATCCCCTTTCCTATTTATCATTACGGCTGAGGGTTTGGGTCATCTCATAAAGCATGTTGTTCATTCTCATGATCTTAGAGGACTCTCTATTCATGGAACCCCTGTAATTACTCATCAACAATTTGTTGATGACAATATGCTCTTTGGTCATCCTTCTATAAGTGAGGCCCGAACCTATAAAGCTATTTTAGATACATTCTCAAAAGCCTCTAGCACTACCATAAATACTGCCAAATCTCAAATTTCTTTCTTCCATACTCCTATTTCCACTCAAAGAATCATTGCTCGAATCATTGGATTCTCTCAAGCCAAGTTTCCATCTCAGTATTTAGGTGCCCCTCTTATAGATTCAGCCTTAAAGCATGCTTCCTGGCATCAACTCATTGAGAAAATGGAAAGTTGGCTCATGTCTCGGACACACAAAACCCTCAACATGGCAAGCAGATTAGTCCTAATAAAGGCAATCCTAGAATCTATGCCTCCCTATCTCTTCTCAATTCTTTCAGCACTGAAATGGGTGTTAAAGAGAATCAAGGATCTGCATCACAATTTCTTATGGGGCTTCACAGGACAAAACATAAAATGGGCATTAGTAAAATAGGAAAAACATTGCAAGCCTAAAAAGTAGGGGGTCTAGGCTTATGTGATCCGCAACATAGCAATACTTCGATGGGAGCACAGATTTGGTGGCAATGGGTATCCTGCCCACAGAAGCCATGGGCACAACTATGGACTGCAAAGTATGCAAACAATCAACAAGAGATAATAAGGATAACTACCATGATCACATGATCCCTAATTTGGAACACGGCTAAGCAACACAGAGAGGTCATCCATTAGCATAGCTTTTGGGAGATAAGGGGATGGGAGGACGGCCTGCTTCTAGATGGATTCATGGCAACAGAGACCCAAAATTGCAGAACTCTTACCATGCACAAATCATGATGGAAACGATATTAACCAGGAGGACAATGTAGCGCAATTCTGGACTCTTAGCACCATACAGGGCTTTAGGCAATGGAAACCTTCTAGGCAAATAACATAGCAAGAAATAGAAGCTCATAACACGGAGTTACACAAAGAGCTTACCAGCAGAAGAATTAGATTCAATACTAGAAACGATGTAGTCAGATGGGGATATACACCGAAAAGAATATACACCACTAAAGAAGCATATCAGCTAATGTTCCAAACATAGGAACCAACAGATCCTGCTTGGAATCATATCTGGACTGCAGGGATCTGACCAAAAGTTTCCACTTTCATCTAGCTGCTATATCATCAAATAATTCTCACTTGGGAAAAATTAATCAAAAGAGGATTTCAAGGACCATCCTACTATCCCAACTGTCAAGACAATGAAGAAACTATTTAGCACCTCATGGACTCCTGCCACATGGCCAATCAACTCTG
Organism: Pinus taeda; assembly: GCA_000404065.3. NCBI lineage: Eukaryota > Viridiplantae > Streptophyta > Pinopsida > Pinales > Pinaceae > Pinus > Pinus taeda. The sequence continues at coordinate 74,731 of APFE031709999.1, read as the reverse complement.
GGAAAAGCTCACTTTCAGATGTGAATGACCTTGCAGACTTCTAGGGGATATAAAAGACACCATTCGCAATTGGACTCTAGAGCCCTATAATAGCAAAGTTCTCAACAAGCTATGGACAATTCTGCCAGGCCTCGTTCTCTGGACAATTTGGAAGGAAAGGAACGAGCAAATTTTTAAAAATCAAAGAACTTCCTTAGAAATCATATGGACCAACTTATGTTAGAATATCAAGGAAACTCTTGCGCTACACCAATGGAATGCTGAGTACTTTCCTACCTAGCCTCAAGAACTAAGCATATGGGCTAATTGGAACCTCTGGCTCTAGCAGGCTCAATTGGACCCCAGTAGACCCAGCATTATAACCAAGTAGCTCTCACATTGGATACACCCCCCACAAAATTTGATTAAGTTAAATTTCGATGCTGCCTCTAAGGGCAACCCAGGCAAAGCAGGATATGGGAGCATACTCAGAAACCATGTGGGCCAACCCTTGCTATTGTATTTTGGCTCCATTGGATGGGATACAAACAATTCTGTAGAACTGGAAGGCTTATGGCAAGGTATGAACCTAGCTCACCAACATAATTTTCATCCCATAATTATAGAGGGGGACTCCCAAATTCTAATCAATATGGTTACTCAAATCGAACAAGGAAGCACTACTTCAAGAGTTGCCAAAAGCTAGAGATTAATGGTCGAGATTAAGCTAATAGAAAAATGGATAAAAGACAAGAGAGCAATAATTTTTATTCATGTCAAAAGGGAAAGTAACGAAGTTGCAGATCTCCTGGAAAACATTGGAGTGGAATAGGACTAGATCCTACATTCCGGCACCATCAACATTCTAGATGACCACAATCAATTGCAAGCTTGCACTAACCTGGTCCATAAGGAAGCTCACCTCCCGAATGTGGGTGTTAACTCTAGAAGTTAATATGATTAGATGGAGTGGCGGTGGATGGGGAGGCCACATGGCCCCTTGGAACTTTTCCCATGCCACCCTGAATGGCATTCATGGCACCTCGCAGGAGCCATTTAATGCTTTCATTAGCAGAGGTAGGGCCATTGCCCACATAAGAATTGAGCCAGAGAATTTTCCTACTATTCTGCCCCTGATTCATTGTGTCTTCCCTCCGCATGCGAGAGAGGCGAAAGAGCGCACCAGCACTGGTCACAGATGTTGGTTGTTGAGTTGTATTGATTTGGGTAATGGCTTCCACCATTCCCACACCAACCTCTGCAATTTTGCTCACAACCTCCATCCCTCTGTAATTTCCTCACATTGCTCTTCTATCAATTCCTCCTATTTTCCTGCTAACACTCTCCCTATTCCCATATCCACCATGGTCCTCCATCGTATGCGCAGTCGTCGTGGAGGCACGCGAGGAGGAAGTTCTCATTCCCCTACTCTGCCTAGCCCTGATTCTACTTCCCCTACCTCCTCTACCGATAATCCCCACCAGCACAGTTTCGCAGGCTGGTACCCAAATACACGAAGTGGCAGAGGCAGAGCCTAGCTCCATAGCTCAGACCATGAAGCTACAGTTGTTTGCACTGCAACCTTTCCCCTGCCTCGGCATCCTACTCCTCACACCACACAGTTTCACTTTCGCATTTCTTTGAACTACCCTGTTATCATAGCTATTGTCTCAATTACCATCACGGAAGAGACAAAGAAGCATGTTCCCCCAGATAATTCTACGGAGGAGGTGAACAAAGCCATCCCGAGCAGCAGGAATCGGGGAAACAATGGTGAACCGGAAGCTGATGAAGGTCGAACCAGAAGGCATGGTAAAGCTATTGCTGGTAGTCATCATGTTGAGACGGGCATACACAGTTGCACGCAGGCCTCTAATAGCCATCAGGGTGACACGTCAGGCCCACATGTTGAGGCATGCAGCATGGAGGAAGGCCATTAGGCGCTGGGACGTGGTGAGTTGGACAACCCGGATGACTGGGCATGTCCAATTGTGGAGGAGCCTTCTCTAGAAGACTGAGCGCCATGTGTCATGCCGACCAGGTGGAAGTTTTGTCTTGTTCTTGGTTTAATTTATGTCTAGTCTTATGTGTCTTCAGGATAAACTTTTGGTCTGGTTACCTTGTCTTGGTAATGCTCTATTTAAATTTGCTACCCCTGTGTGGGTTTTTTCTAGACATATTTTTGGACTAGTTTCCCTTCTGTTGGGGCAGTCAAAGAAAATTATCATGGATGTGTGCTGATTGAGGCTTGGTTCCTCTGTGGCCAAGCCTCACCATAACTCCCCTTTTTGTATCATATTAATAGATTAACCTTAGAAAAAAAAAAATCATCATTGCGACATCATCCATAAAAAATTGTCGATCTTTCCTCTTCATATTTCTATCATGAAATATTTCTATTGGGCTTATCCTTGAGCCATTATCTAGAAGAGAACACTTTTGGAACCCAAAGCCCTAGCTAACTCAGAAAAACACTCCCAGAAAAGGACAAGTTTGCTTCTTGAGTGCACTCCTTTGTCTTGTAGAACTACACCCTCCTTGAGTTCATGAGCACACCTTGAATGCTTCAATGTTTTCCCCTCATCGCTTTCACGTGTGAGAGTGTGCCCTCCTTGTCCTTGATTGCATTAGCATACCTTCAAGGAAAGAATTCATGAAGCTTCATTCCTTCCTCTCTTCGAAGTGCGCTCTTGAGCCCAATTTGTCTCTTTGAGCGCATGAGCATACCTTGAAGGCCTGAAGGCCTAAAACCTCACTCATTCACCTCTTTGGAGTGTGTGCTTGCACGCTTGAGGCTTTCCTTCTCTTTCTTGAGCGCATGAGTGCACTATAAAGCCTCGAATGAGCCTTGAACTTCCTTCGTGCTTTGAAATTGCGCCCTCCTTGTTTGCATGTAGATTATATTCTCATGCAAGTAACTACGAGTCGTCATTAATAGGCTCGCATGTCCAATAAAATTTTATGGTTCTTGGAATATCATTTGTTGATTTATTTCTTGCTTTAATTAGGAGATTCCATAAAGCTAATCATTTTCTCCATGAGTTTTCTACCACAAACATGTGTTTGAGCTACAAGTATTGTTACTCTTTCATCATCTGTAGGAATCATTCTTCCCACCAAAGGAAAGCACCTCCAAAGAAGCTTTAGAGGCAAGCATTGAGGAAAAAGTTGAAGTGACAAAGCCTACCATTCCCACATATGTAAACACAAGGTGCTTCATAGATAAGTCTATTGACATCACATGGAGTGACATAAATGACACATTCATGCAGAAACAATTCGTTGAAAACTTAGAGGATATAGAAGTTTACATCAATATTAAGTGGTCCAGGATACACAGGGTTTCATGCATATTCCCAGTCATCCCTTATGCAGAATTGACTGAGTGGATCATTACACATATGGTTATTCTCATCTTGTGATTTGTAGTGAAAGTGGTCTTTAGCTCACCACCTATTATGGAGAAGACATGCATACTTACTACAAGATGCTTAGGGCCACATAATATGAAAATAATTACTTCTATATTAGATGGGTCAATCTCAACACAAGTGATGTCATCAAATCTTGGTGTAAAGAGCCTGCTAAGTTTTACCACCACCCATTTGCAGTTTAGCCAACCAGGATTCTCATAGATGTATACTAGTATCTTATCTCCATTTTTTGTTGATTGCATGGGCAAAAGAATGTTGAGGTTTTTGAGGAAAACTAGATAGATATGCTCAATATGGTGGTTACCCATGGTAAGATCTTCAATTGGGTAGATATATTTTCATTTGAGTTGCAGTGTCATGTGGGGCATGAAAATCATCTTTGAGGGTGAATTGGGCACCACGATTCTATATGTCTACATTTCTGTTAGATGGAAGCTATGCATGATATGCTTTCCCAGGAATCTACTAGAATTGGACCCCATAGAATAAGTTTCCAGTCTACTTCCACTGCAAAGTGTTATCAAAATCAAGTTTCAAAGGCACATATGATAGGTTAGTAGAGCACTTCTTTGCAATCATATTCCATATGATATATTAGATCAATCCTCCTTGCATGATCGATCAGGTGAAGGAGTCACTGTAGGATATCGCGAATTGGTTTGGAACACCTGAGGGTACATATATCTGGTGCTTTGGATGTCATATATCCCCTCTTCTCATGTCATGATATGTGATCAATAAGGTGGTATTGCAAGAAGTAGCATATCAGCTAGAAAAAGGGTTGTCAAGAATCCTTCACAAAAGAAAGAAAGCCCATTGTCCCACCTTCCATTTGAGTATCAGATTGAATGAACTGAAAAGCCACAAGGCGAAAAGTGTAGAAATACGAGAGTTAGACTGCTTTCACTTCACAGATAAGGAATTTCATGGATATGATCCCAGGAGAGTGTGCATGCAGCATTGTGAAAGGACCCGTTTCAATTGGGGATATTCATCAATGTTTACTGCTATATATGAGAAGGTGAAGAACTAGTACAATGTATTTAGAAAAATACATACAAGAGTTGAGGAACGGTTCACCCTATTGTACCTTAAGAAACCAATTTCCTGGCTGTAGAAAAATTGTGCTTAAGACATTAATAAATATTATTTATTGTCACCTGTTTGTCACTTAGATATATGTTGTGTTCTCAAATGAAGGAACTGGAGACTTGGTTTTTTACTCTTACTACATGTATGACCAGAACATCTCAGAATGCCATTTGTTGCTAGATACAAATGATGAATGAAGAAAGCTTGAAGGAAAAGTTAAAGATAATATGTTGATATTTCACAGAAACTATTATCTGTCACTTAGAAGAATTATGAAAATGAGAACTGAATCATAGACAATGTGTTGCTTAACACAAAAACTACTATCTATGACCCTTGGAGAAGTTAAAGATAATATGCTAGTCTTTCACAGAAACTATTATGTATAACTTAGAAAGGAAGGTGGAAACTTCAAGTATAGGAGCGCTCTTTTAAGGAATTTTAACTTTATCTACATAAGCAAATAAAGACCTGCAGCTTCATTACTATACTTGAAAGAAGAAAACATAAGATGACACATAACAGAGAGGGTTTCAAAATTATACCCGACAATTCATGGAAACTTATGATTCTTTCATTAATCAACAACTATATCAAGAATACAGTGGCTTAGTCTCTGGGTTCTCCAAAGTTCGAACAACCAACCCTTTCTCTGTAAATTTTCCTCTTCTTATACATTATGAAACAGTTGCTAATCTCTGAAACTGTCAAACTACTAAAATTGTTTCTCTAACTATTTGAATTAAAAACTATTACAGGATTTTACAGAGGGTAAAAGACACCTCAAAGAACATGAAATAACAGGAACATAACTGAATTTGGAAGACGATGATAACCGCTGGCTTGCTCTGTTAATCCGCTGCTGAGTTCCTCTGCAAACGCTTTAATAATAATTAATCTGCTTTTACCATAATTAACTACATTAAACTTTGACTTGCGCGAATACTGGGGCTTGCATATATATCGAGTGTGCTTATATTGGCCAAAACATAAAGAAAACATGCCCATCTGCCTTTTCTTCGAACTCCACTTTAACATTGATTTTTCCCTTTACCAAGCGAAATTAACACAAACCTTTGGTAACTACGAAATTGAAAAAGTATTAACTCTACTTCATAAATTTATCAGATCCGCCTTTTCAATGCTCCGTTGACTTCCCATCGCAAATCGCAATTGGCCCCTTTCCAGTGGTGCATTAACATAATGTTGGACTTATGCATAATCCCTTCATATCTGCGCTTTTCTATTATATACCTTTAATAATGAAAATATACCATAAAGCATGCTTTTTCCGCTTCTAATGTGGGCTTTGCACAACTATCGAGGAATATCTTTATCGCAATCACAATGGGCCCTTCTCAACATTGTATTGACCCACTTCTTAACAATCTACGATATGACAAATGCACTGAGTTATAAGATATAGCATATAAACTATCGGGTCCGAAATCCCCTTCGCTCATCGCAATCGGCACTTTCCATATATATATATATTATATATATATATATATATATATATTATTATATATAACAACTTTGGCTACTCTGGGGCCTTTAGCGATGCTGATAAACAAAATATTTCATTTCTTTTAGACTTTTCAGGGAGGATAAAGAATATAAAGGAGTTTTATTGAGTTTGAATTCCCGATAGTGATATAACTGATAAATAAACCTAAAAAACAATATAAGCTACAACATCTGGCTCCAACTGGGGATTGTGTTTTTTCCACAAAAGCACTAAGAACTACAGATTAGTGCTTTATCCATTGGGCATGGAGTCATATATTGCTTCTCCAATATTAACTGTGTGAACATTTTGTACTATGATCCCATGCCGATATCTGCAGTGATAAGATGCTTGCACTTTGATAGCAAAATATTGGAAATCATAGATCAATAACCTTAACAAACTGAAACCTGACATTCTTGAAGTCTGAAACCTCTGCAAACCAGTTCCAACTGGGAAAGTCACCCTATTCATCAAATAATGATTAAACTGAAGAACTACAACTAGAAACCAAATTCTCAACACATGAGCTTATTTATGTACAAGGCCCTACATATGTACATGATTGACCTCAATCAAGTGAATTCAATCTTCCAATGATACCAAATTAGCATTTGAGTGCATAATCTTGAACCATTCTGCCAGTGAATTTTTAAAATACAATTCATCCTAAATGAAAAATGAACTATGCATAAAGGCAACTCACAACAAAAATTAGAAGAGTATCCACAAAATGATATGTGTAGACTGCTAATAAATTTTTCCATGTAATCTGCCACAGGATCTTCAAAAGTATAAGAAAAATTATGATCCTGATCAGCTCCAAAAAAAGAAATTCTTTATGTATGAAGGTTCTTGCCCAAATAGACCTTCTATTGGGATAATATTCTTAATGGAACAATCAATAACATCTTTAAGAAAATTATTTATGTCACTTTCATGTCTCCACTTTTCATCTCTAAGCTTTGATTGAAAATAACTTGTAATTGTAACTTCAGGAGGAAAAAGGAATTTTTTCACATTACTATACGACATATGATCAACTTCAAATAGATTATTTACCTCTGATCCATGGGCATCATTGTGTTCTTCAATGCACTGATATACAATCTCTTTATCAGCTTCCTTTTTACATGAGGTAGCCTCTTTTTCTATGATAGATGGCTCAATATATTGTTATCCAACATATCCCACTTGTTGGTTTCTTCCTATATGTTCAACACCCAACTGATGTACTTGAAGAGATTCATCCTATTCTCCATTTAAACCGTTTTCATTATAGACAAGAGGATCATCAAATTTAACAAAATAAGAACTGTGGGGATTTATTTGCAACTTAATTATTTCTTCCTCCTCTCGACTGTTGAGCACAAATTCTTGATGCATGCTTAAACTTGCCTCTATCTGAATACTCTCTTGATATAATTGGAATAGAGTCAACCCATTCTCTACTTGGGAGATTATTGAAGAAAATTGTTTTATAACCCTCTCTACATCACTTTTAGAACATGATAGTTCCTCGCTTTCATAGACTTTCTCATAACTCTGAATGCTTGATATATTATCAACAAAATCATTAGTTTCATCAACAAGATTATCTTGAGCATTTAAAGTTTCTTTAGCATCATAATATTCACAACAACCTTCAAAAAGAAACTTGTGTGGATAATAAGTTCTACAAGAAGAATTGAATACTGAATGGAAATCTTTCAAAGATGAAATGCTTGAAAGAGGAAGAGACCTAAAACAAGCCCTAGCTTCTAGGTCTAAAGGAAACAGAAACAACTTCATCTTCACATCTTCATGAATGATGCCCTGCTGCTCCATGCATTCATGAAACTCTTGGATATGTTGATCTAGATCTTCATATTCCTTTCTACTGAATTTTGGAAGATACTATTCCACACATAAAATGCAGGCATATCATGAGGATAGCCAGTGATCTCAGTAAAATCAAATGGATCAAATTTATGGACTAAGAATGTAGGGAGAGCGATTAAAGCCCAAAAAAGAAAACTTCAAAGTCTAGTGGAGTCACCAATCAATGCTCTAAGTGAAAATCATAGGTGTGAATGTACAACCAACTGCTGAAACTTGTCATTCTCAAGAATCAGCTTCAAACTTAATGAACCTAGGAAAAGTGGTTTTATTCTATTGCTTTGCAAGTTGTGGTCTTTGTTACAATGGAGTCACCTTTTATTGCTTTTATTTGAAACAACCAAGTATTTCCTCCTCATTGAACAACCAGAGGAAAACATGAAAAACCCAAGGAAAAGTGTTCTTGTCTTCTCTCCTCAGCAACGGTGCCAATTAATGTTGTACCTTAAGAAACCAATTTCTTGGCTGTAGAGAAATCGTGCTTAAGACATTAATAAATATTATTTACTATCACTTGTTCGTCACTTAGATATATGTTGTGTTCTCAAATGAAGGACTTGAGACTTGGTTTTTTTACTTTTAATACATGTATGACCAAAACATCTCAGAATGCCATTTGTTGCTAGATACAAATGATGAATGAAGAAAGCTTGAAGGAAAAGTTAAATATAATATGCTGATCTTTCATAGAAACTATTATCCGTCACTTAGAAGAATTATGAAAATGAGAACTGAATCATAGACAATATGTTGCTTAACACAGAAACTACTATCTGTGACCCTTGGAGAAGTTAAAGATAATATGATGGTCTTTCACAGAAACTATTATCTATAACTTAGAAAGGAAGGTGGAAACTTCAAGTATAGGAGCGCTCTTTTAAGGAATTTTAACTTTATCTACATAAGCAAATAAAGACCTACAGCTTCATTACTATACTTGAAAGAAGAAAACATAAGATGACACATAACAGAGAGGGTTAAAAAATTATACCCGACAATTCATGGAAACTTTTGATTCTTTCATTAATCAACAATTATATCAGGAATGCAGTGGCCTATTCTCTGGGTTCTCCAAATTTCGAACAACCAACCCTTTCTCCGTAAATTTTCCTCTTCTTATACATTATGAAACAGTTGTTGATATCTGAAACTGTCAAACTACTAAAATTGTTTCTCTAACTATCTAAATTAAAAACTATTACAAGATTTTATAGAGGGTAAAAGACACCTCAAAGAACATGAAATAACAGGAACATAACTGAATTTGGAAGAGGATGATAACTGTTGGCTTTCTCTGTTAATCCGTTGCTGAGTTCCTCTGCAAACTCTTTAATAACAATTAATCCGCTTTTACCATAATTAACTGCATTAAACTTTGACTTGTGTGAAGGCTGGGGCTTGCATATATATCAAGTGCACTTATATTGGCCAAAACATAAAGAAAACATGCCCATATGATTTTTCTTCGGACTCGGCTTTAACATTGATTTTTCCCTTTACCAAGCGAAATTAACGCAAACCTTTGGTAACTGCAGAATTGAAAAAGTATTAACTCTGCTTCATAAATTCATCAGATCCACCTTTTCAATGCTCCATTGACTTCCCACTGAAAATCGCAATCGGCCCCTTTCCAGTGGTGCATTAACATAATGTTGGACTTACGCATAATTCCTTCATATCTGTGCTTTTCTATTATATACCTTTAATAATGAAAATATAGCATAAAGCATGCTTTTTACACTTCTAACATGGGCTTTGAACAACTATCAAGGCATAGCTTTATCGCAATCGCAATCAACCCTTTTCAACGTTGTATTGACCCACTTCTTAACCCGATATGATGGACACGCTGAGTTATAAGATAGAGCATATAAACTAGCAGGACCGGAATCCCCATCACTCATCACAATCGATGCTTTCCATATATCTATATATATATATATAGATATCTGTTATGTGATATGACGGACCCACCACAATTATAAAACATAATATATATACTTTCAGGTTCAGCCCGCGATCGCAAATCGCAATCGGCATAAGTCATAAACGTTATGTGATAATCACAGATCCGATGGATTTACAAATCATGTCGTAATCAATATCAGGTCTAGCCTATCATTATTGCGGACCCGCCGGTATTATAAATATAATATATATCCTTCTGAGTCCATCATCGCAAATCACTATCAGCAGAACCCATATGCATGTATATAAAGGGCTTTTCGATATAGCGGACCCACCGAACTTTTAAACACAATGTATATATTTCAGGTCCAACTATATATGTTTTAACACTTGTTTCCTTTGTAAATATGATATATTTCTTTATTTTCTTCTCGTTTCAATATGCACTTATATATATATATATATATATATATATATATATATATATTATATATATATATATATATATATATATATATATATATTAATATATATATTATATATATATATATATAATATATATATATATATAAGGTCTGGTTCTATATAACCGTTTATATAATGACTTGATTTGTTTGTATAGCAACTTTGGCTACTCCGGGGCCGATTCTTTTACACTTCTTCGTTTAGCGATGTAGATAAAAAAAAAAAATATTTCATTTCTTTTAGATCTTTCAGGGAGGGTAAAGAATATAAAGGATTTTTATTGAGTTTGAATTCCCAATAGTGATATAAGTAATAAATAAACCCCAAACACAATATAAGCTACAACACACCCCAAGATCCACCAGCTCAATATATGAAAGTTTAGGAGGAAGAGGAGATAACCCCTCAGGTAAGGAGTGTAGCTCCTAGGAAAAGTATCAAGTATGATTCGGCAGGAGAAAGCAACATGAAATGGAAAGTTGATCCTTTGAACACATGACCTATTCAAGATGAATAAAAAATGAGAGAATTAGAAGAAGAGGAGAAGAGGAACCAACATGAGTTGATCATGAAGCAATAAGAAGAAGAATAGGAAACAAAGAGACAAGAAGAGGCACAACAAAGGTAGTCCTAGGAGGATGAAGTAGCATAGAGACTGGAGGAAGAAAATTTGACTAAAGAGATAGAGGAAGAGGATATCATCCATCCAATAGATGATGAACCAGGTTCTCTAGAAGAACCTCCTTTCATGGGTATTCATCTCTCATTTGGTGAAATAGGAATCACACCTCCAACTGAAGACAGAGTCATGGATGTGTGCAATGTAACAATTGTTCAGCTCAAGAAGAGGATCATGCAACAATCAAAAAGATGCTTCCCTAATTAGCCTTAGAATCCAATATCAGTATCTATAGGGAAGGGGATAAATACCAATACCAGAAGGAATCTTAGGGAAATCATGGCAGCAAATGTTGCTTTTACTACAACAATGCAGGAAAACTTTGAATATATATTAAATGAGAATGTTAGATTGAGAAGAGAGTTAGATGTAATGAACCAACAATTATCTTCACAAATCTTTAGCATAGTAGAATGGAAGTCATATTTAGGAGGAACTGGGACTGATGGGGGATACCATGGTATGGTTATATGATGAGATGATACTTCTACAACAAGTGGTGGCTCCCCTCAATGGAATTCAAAAGAAAGCATAAGAAGTCTTGAAACCCCTGAAAGTTGCAAGCAGAGTAGTTGACCAACTTCAGGAATGGGCTGCCAAGTATTTGAATGTTCCACCATGGTAGGTTAGAAAGGACAAGATTCCTACTGAAATGGACCGAGTGTAGCTAAGACTCCACCATAATGGTTTTGAGTCTCTAGCACATAAACATGGGATGCCTTCAGTAGGATCACTTGAAGAAATCAAAGGCAGAGAAATCATCTTCCAGGAGATCAGGTAGTAAAAAGAACAAATCAAGAAAGCATAATAATAGGAAGGCTTGAAGATCACCAAAGAAATCATTCTAAAATATGCCATCAAACCAGTCAAAGCTCATATGAAACTCTCATGGACATGGAATAATGTAAAATCAAGCTCTAAGACCATACTGACAGAGGCACTGGAGGTGAAGATGCGGTATGCAATGGACTTGCTGGTACAGGTCAGAATCATCTCTATGGAGTTTACAGCATGGAACACATACATCACTAATGAGCTCCATGAGGAAGAACATGATTCGTTAATTTGATAAGACTTTGTCCTATTATCATTTTTGTCTCATATAACCATTGTTGTTGGCATTATGATATATGTGTTGTACTTGATGGCAACCCACTTGTAGCAGAACAACTCTCTTGTATATGTTAACTAGATGAATCTACAAAAGAGATATCAGATGTGACAGAATGCATGATAGGAGTGTTTACAAATGTGATGAAATATAGGGCAACTTCAAGGAATCAGTTCAGAAAGCAACTCACTCAGATGACAGATCACAGTATTGTAGGTTAACAACTCAAAGTTGCAAATCAGACTACACAGAATGAAGAAAGAGAGGTATACGCAGGTTCACTATTGACCAAACCATATATACACGCAGGTTCACTGTATACAAGTCATTTATACGTACACACGCACTTTCACAAAAGGAAAAGCGCGTATACCTTGGAAAACTAAATGTTTGGTCCGAAGTATTTGGTCCATAGTATTTTGATCCATGGTATTAGTCCAAGGTATTAGGTCCAAGGTATTGACCCCAGGTATTTGGTCCACGGTATTGGTCCTAAGCGGTTTTGGACTATGGTATTGAGAAAGGCCCAAAACTATAAAAGGAGGAGAAGATCATTAGGCCAAGGCATGCAAGTACCGAATATTTGATATAGTGTGAGATATAATATGCAGGTTATTGGCTTCTGGTGTTGTGCTGGATTTGAACCAAGGAAGAACCTTAGTGCTTGATGAAGGATAAGATCTAATGATGCATCAAGATCATAAGGCTTGAAGTGAATTATATTTTTGTGGTTTGATCATGTATCTGAATAACTGGCGCATGTTGTAGTCTGTAAATATGATGATCTAGGTATGATTGAAGTATGGAACAATTTTTATGTTTAAATCCTCTTTTACAAATCTATACGTAGGTTCACTTCAGAAAAGGAGCGTATACACGCTGGCTCTGCGTATCAAAACAACATATACATCATAAATTTGATTTGTAGATCTGTACGCTAGTTAGCCTTGAGGAAAGTGTGTATGCACGCAGGTTCAACACATGGAAGTAGTGTATACCTTATAAAATATGTTTTAGTTGCTTCTGTTTGTTGTTGCAGTGTTCTGGGTTATTACTTGGGTTCTGGTTATTGTATTCTTGTGACAGCATTCTGAATTATCAGAGTGATTGATTGATTCAGTTGTGGTTGGTTGAAAAGGGAGATTGGTTGATGTAGATATATTTGATGATTGAATGATGTTTTTGATGGATCCAGTCTAAAAATTTATGAAATGTGGTCCCTGGAAGAAAAGAGAAGGTTGTAGCCTTCTGTAGGCCGACACCTACGTACTAGTAAACATATCAGCTAGTACAAGAACTAGGGGGTTATAGCTCCCTTCCAGTAGAAGCTGGAGAATGAGAGAAGGTTGTAGCCTTCTCAGGTAGAAGCTTGTGTACTGGTATAAGTTTGCACCAGTACAAAAAGTGTAAACATAATTCTCTTATTATTAAAAGAAGACGGAGATGATTGCAGCAGGTGGTTTTCACCCACATTGGGTTTCCACCTTATATCTTGGTGTTTATGTGTGTTTCTTATGTGTGATGATTTGTTCTATTTTACTGCACCTGGTTACTGTTTATATGGTTCTGATGCACTGATTAAAGACCAATATATGATGAATTAACTGAATCATAAGTTTGTTGGATATACGCTAGTTGCTATAAACATAGTTATGTGTACACGTGACTTCCCTTAACTAAAGTAGCGTATATAAATCTGATTATGGAAATGAAAAATTATTAGTTTGATAAAAATGATTCACACCCCCTCTCAGTAATATTTCCAACAATTGGTATCAGAGCAGGTCCTTCAAAAGAAGCTTGATTGCTTGAAGGAAGATCCATCATCATAAGTAATCAAGAAAGCGGGGGATCCATCAGACTACCAATCTTTGATGGGAGCAACTTCGTTTATTGGAAGGTAAGAACCACAACGTATCTTCAACCTCTTGGAACAGATGTCTGGGAAATCGTGGAAGGAGGATATACTTTTCCATCAACAATTCCTACAAATGCAAAACCAATGCCAAAGCTGTCAATACATTATTGGGAACTCTGTCACAATTAGATTTTGTCAAAGTTATGCAACTCAAATCAGCCAAAGAAATATGGGACAAAATCGTTCTAAGCTACAAAGGAGACTCTCAGGTAAAACGTGCTAAACTG
>APFE031709999.1:19269-60513 GCA_000404065.3 Pinus taeda | reverse complement strand
AAACTGCAAACTCTCATAATTCAATATGAAACTCTCAAGATGCACAATGATGAAAGTGTAGCTAGTTACTTCTTACGTATAAATGAGATTGTTAATTGCATGAAGAATTTGGGTGAAGAGATAAAGGAAGTTACCTTAGTTGAAAAAGTTTTAAGATCCTTATCTGCTAAATTTGAATCAAAAGTATCTGCCATAGAAGAAAAGCAGGATCTACAGACTATTACTATGACACAACTTCACGGAATGTTAACTTCCTTTGAGATGAGAAAAGGAGGTCCATCAGATATGAGAGAAGACGCATTTAAAGCTTCAGCAAAAGGAAAAGAAGAACTCAACGAATCACGAGATATTTCAGAAGAAGAAGAGGAAGCGAACTTTGTCAAGAATCTTCAATGGGGTTCCAGTAGATTTAGAGGTAAACTACCTTTCAAATTTTTTTCCTGTTGTAGAGTCGTTCATTATGCTACCAAATGTCCTCATAAAGATAAATATGATAAAGGGAAGGAAACTGCAAAATGGAATAGAAATCAAAGTGTAAGTAAGAAGAGCTACTATACTCATGAAGATAGTGATGGCTTATCAAATAGTGATGAAAATGAAAATAGTAATGACTATAGACTTCTAATGGCTTATGAAGATGATGATTTTTTGGATGCTTTAGATGAAGATGACCTTTACGAAGAAATCTCTAAACTCAAAATCTATTTAGAAGAAAAGAATATGATTATTGATATCTTGACATTCCAACTTACTAAAAGAGAAAAACACAATGAAAAGCTAGAATGTGAAATTGTGGGTCTAAGAAAGGATCTTGAGAAAACAAAAGCTCTCAATCTTAGATTTGCTAAAGGATAAAAAAACCTTAAATGAAATTATCCAAGTGTATCGCTCTCCTCTGATAAATACAGGTCTTGGATACACTGAAGAAACATCTCAATCACAGAAGCCGTCAACCTCCACTAAAATCTATCATTATGCAGCAAAGAGCAGTGAACAGTTCGACAATAATCAACAAAGGCATAAAGCAAATCACCAGGTGAATCAGGCTCAATTTACTTCAAGGATGAACAGAAGCCACAATCAACCTCAGGTAAATCATACTCAATTTGCTTCAAATAATATCAATCAATAAGTCAGTAGGAGGAACTTCAACTACAATCAACAGGTCAGTAGATTCGATAATCATAGGAACTTCATTAATGGTCAATGTTTCTCATGTCATAATTTTGGACACAAAGCTACTCAATGTGTTTCTTACGAGACTATTATGACTAGAGAAGCACGAAATCAAAGGAATGTGACAGGGATCAAGAAAAGTTCCTATAATACTTTTCTCTTCTTGAAAATGAAATAGAATGCTCAATCTGTAACAACTTTGGCCATGAAGAATCTGAATGCAGGAGTAAATTTCGGGAAATAGCTCAAAAAGAGTAAACTCCATTAAATCCAAAAATATGGAGAAAGAAAAAACCACAAATAGAAATATGTGGTATAGCCTTGTATGCAGAAGGACAAGAAAACCAGTGGTACATTGACAGTGGATGCTCAAAACACATGATAGGTGACAGAGAAAAATTACACTCATATAATGCCTTAGAAAAGGAAAAAAGTGTCTCATTTGGAAACGACACTCCTACTGTCATAAAAGGTAAAGGCTCTAATTTCTTGAAAGAAAAAGTTAAAGCTAGGAATGTTACGTATGTTGATGGCTTAAAGCATAATCTGTTGAGTGTGAGTCAAATGTGTGATCAAGGAAACGAAGTAGTATTTCGATCAAATGGATGTGTTGTTTGTGAGCTTGATATAGGAGAAACCCTGATTAAAGCAATTAGAACTCCAAACAACCTATACATACTCAAGGGAGGATAACAATAGTGCTATCTAAGAAAAAATGATGAAAACTGGCTATGGCACAAAAGATTGGGACATCTAAGCTTTTCTCAAATAAGAAAAGCATGAAGATTCTAGGTTGTTCGTGATATTCCAAATATCAACATTCCTGAAAATACTATATGCAAATCATGTCAATTTGGTAAGCAAACCAAATCTCAATTCATCGAAAAGGAAGGGCAGCTAGTAAGCCTCTTGAACTTGTTCATACTGATTTATGTGGTCCATCAAGGAGAAATTCACCTCGTGGAGAAGAATACTTTATACTATTCATTGATGATTTTTCCAGAATCTGTTGGATAGGTCTTCTAAAGCATAAAGATGAAGCATTTGAATAATTCAAAGCCTTCAAATCTTTGGTTGAAAAGGAATCAGATCGCAAAATCAAATGCCTCGAATCTGATTGAGGAGGAGAATTTACCTCAGATGAATTCTTTGACTTTTGTGAGCAACATGGAATAAAAATGTAGTTCTCCACCACAAGGACTCCTCAACAAAATGAAATGGTAGAAAGGATGAACAGAATTGTTCAACAAATGTCTCGTGCTATGCTAGATGAATCTGGAACTCCTACAACCTTCTGGGGTGAAGTTGCATTCGCCGCCGTCACTATTCTCAATCAAGCAAATGTTCTGGTAAACAACACTCAAACTCCATATGAACTTTGGTATGGTAAGATTCCTACTGTAAAATACTTCAAAGTTTTTGGAAGCAAATGTTACATCAAAAGGACTGATGAAAAACTTGGTGAGTTTGAACCCAAAGAAGATGCGGGTATTCTTCTTGGTTACTCTTCCCGAAGTAAACGATATAAATGTTACAACAAAAGACTTGGGAAAATTATGGAAAGTATTCATGTTGTGGTTGATGAAGCATGCAAAAATCCAAAACAGATAAAAACCGAAGATTATGAAGATGATGAGGATCATTTTCCCATATCAAATCACACTAATTCTAAGGAAGAAACTAATGAAGCACCAGAAGAAGAGATAACGATAGAAGAAAAGACTCCATCTAGGCATGTTCAGAAAAATCATCCAGAAGCTCAAATCTTAGGAGAAAAAGGGGCAGGTGTGCAGACTAGAAGAACCATTACTGAAGCTTCAAGCTATCTGGCATTACTATCTTCCACTGAACCTCAAAATGTAAATGAAGCATGCAGAGATGAATGTTGGGTCAAGGCCATGAATGAAGAACTTGAGCAAAATGAAAAGAATAGTACTTGGGAATTAGTTCCTAGACCTCATGATAAGAATATCATAGGAACTAAATGGATATTCAAAAACAAGATGAATGAAAATGGAGAAGTTCTTAGAAACAAGGCCAGACTTGTTTGTAAAGGATATGCTCAACAAGAAGGTATAGACTTTGAAGAAACTTTTGCACCTGTTGCTAGAATTGAAGCCATCAGAATGTTTCTTGCTCTTTCTAGTTTTTAGAAATTCAAAGTTTACCAAATGGATGTAAAATCTGCGTTTCTTAATGGAGACTTAGAAGAAGAAGTCTATATTGAACAACCAGAAGGATTCATTCTTGGAAATGATGCAAAACTTGTATGAAAACTCAGGAAATCTCTCTATGGTCTAAGACAGGATCCAAGGGCATGGTATTACTGTCTTGACAAACATCTCCACCAACAAGGTTTTTCAAAGGGGTCAAGAGATAGCAATCTATATACAAAGATGGACACTGATAAATTGTTAATAATGGTTGTGTATGTTGATGATATCATTTTTGGTAGTAATGAAGAATCCATGAGTCAGAATTTTGCTTCAGTAATGCAGCAAGAATTTTAAATGTCCTTGCTTGGTGAGCTTATCTACTTTCTTGGTCTACAAGTTCAACAAACTAAAGATGGTATTTTTCCCTCACAAACCAAATATCTCAAATAGATCCTGAAAAAGTATGGCATGGAAGATTATAAACCAGTATGTACTCCAATGGTAATAGGATGTAGTCTCAGCTCAAATGATGAATCAGCAACGGTACATCAACTAACTTATAGATCCATGATTGGCAGTCTACTTTATCTAACACGTACCCAACCGGACATCATGCTTGCAGTGGGAATAGGTGGAAGATTCCAAACAAATCCAAAGGAATCTCACCTTCAAGCAGTCATAAGGATTTTCAAATATCTTCAAGGAACACAGAACTTTGGTTTATGGTATCCTTTAGATACAGATCTTACACTTCATGCATATACAGATGCAGATTGGGCAAGAAGTGTTGATGATAGAAAAAGCACTAGTGGTGGTGCATTCTATATGGGTTCCAGGTTGGTGTCCTGGTTCAGCAAGAAAGAAAGTCCAATTGCATTATCTATAGTTGAAGTAGAATACGTGGTTGCTACATCTTGCTGCACACAATTACTTTGGATGATGCAAACCTTGCAAGATATTCAGATCACATGTACTCCAACCATCTCCATTCTATGTGATAATACAAGTTCCATCAGTATTTCGAAGAATCCATTCATGCACTCCAAGACTAAGAACATACCCATCAAATATTATTTCCTATGTGAACAAGTGCTTGAACAAAAAGTCAAATTGGAGTATGTTCCCTCCAAAGAACAAGTTGCTGATATATTCACTAAACCACTGCCCAGAGAGACATTTGAATATCTCAGACAAAAGTTGGGAGTAGTTTCTGCATCATCCTGCTGTGAAATCCTATCTTTCAGAAAAAAGGTGGTTATACGCAAGTTTCATGAAGTGTAGTCACGTACATACGTGAGTTTCTGTGAACACAGTTGCGTATATGTTGGTTTGAAGAAAAATAGTGGGCCAAACTCAGGAAAAATGGGGTCTGTTATGGATCTGTCAATTATCTGTTCTATTTGATGATGATTTCAATCTATTGATATATTGGTCCTCATAGTGTTGTTGATCACTTGATGTATATCTGATTGATGATGATGCTTTCATATCTCTTACTGACATATTCAATGATCAGATCTGATAGTGAACAGGTGGAACAGTTTCAAGGGGAGAACATGGTCGTTGATATTTTGGAAACTAATGATGAAAATATACAGGTTGATGATGGAGATGCAGGGATGCTGATGCTAGTGCTGGCTATTGAAAAATGCTACTAATGATAATTGTTGATTACTATCATTGTCTTGTTTATGACATTTGGTCTCTGTTATATATGGCATGTATATCTTTTACTGTAACGGTCATGAAAAGACCTAATTTGTAACCCCACTATGCATGGGATGAATGATGTAATGTTTCTTGACTTGTATAAATAATTGATATATCCCACCTGGTTGGGTGGATGAGTCAAATTTGGTATATCCCCACTTGGTTGGGAGATGGATGCATGTATGAGTCATTGGTGATAGGAAGGTCATTTGTGATGTATGTATAGAGTCATGTTCTTCTTTTAGAACATCTTTTTTGCAGACTTTGCTTATGCTCAGGGGGAACATGGACTCGATCATGGGATCTCATTCAGCACTTCAGCATATCAGAGAATTCAGCATGCACTTAGGGGGAGCATGACCCTTTGCCCTTGATGTCAAAGGAGGAGACTGACTTGGTGTGGTTGTTGCCATCAAGTCCAAAGGGGGAGATTGTTGGCATTATGATGTATGTATTGTACTTGATGGCAACCCACTTGTAGCAGAACAACTCTCTTGTATATGGTAACTAGATGAATCTACAAAAGAGATATCAAATGTGACAGAATGCATGACAGGAGTGTTTACAAATGTGATGAAATACAGGGCAGCTTCAAGGAATTAGTTCAGAAAGCAACTCACTCAGATGACAGATCATAGTACTATAGGTTAACAACTCAAAGTTAAAGATCAGACTACACAGAATGAAGAAAGAGAGGTATATGCAGGTTCACCATTGACCAAACCGCGTATACACGCAGGTTCACTATATACAAGTCGCATATACATACACACGCACTTTCACAAAATGAAAAGTGTGTATACCTTGGAAAACTAAATGTTTGGTCTGAAGTATTTGGTCCATCGTATTTTGATCCATGGTATTGATCCAAGGTATCGAGTCCAAGGTATTGACCCTAGATATTTGGTCCATGGTATTGGTCCTAAGTGGTTTTGGACTATGGTATTGAGAAAGGCCTAAAACTATAAAAGGAAGAGAAGATCATTAGGCCAAGGCGTGCAAGTATCGAATATCTGATATAGTGTGAGATATAATATGCTGGTTATTAGCTTATGGTGTTGTGCTGGATCTAAACCAAGGAAGAACCTTAGCGCTTGATGAAGGATAAGATCTAATGATGCATCAAGATCTTAAGGCTTGAAGTGAATTATATTTTTGTGGTTTGATCATGTATCTGAATAGTTGGCGCATGTTGTAGTCTGTAAATATGATGATCTGGGTATGATTGAAGTCTAGAATAGTTGTTATGTTTACATCATATTTTACATATTTGTACGCGGTTCACTTCAGAAAAGGAGCGTATACATGCTGGTTCTGCATATCAAAACAGCGTATACATCATAAATTTGATTTGCAAATTTGTACGTTGGTTAGCCTTGAGGAAAGCGTGTATGCACACAGGTTTGACACATGGAAGTAGCGTATACCTTATAAAATATGTTTTAGTTGCTTATGTTTTCTATTGCAGTGTTCTGGGTTATTGCATGGGTTTTGGTTACTGTATTCTGGTGACAGCATCTTGAATGATCAGAGTGATTGATTG
Source organism: Pinus taeda (assembly GCA_000404065.3). Taxonomy (NCBI): domain Eukaryota; kingdom Viridiplantae; phylum Streptophyta; class Pinopsida; order Pinales; family Pinaceae; genus Pinus; species Pinus taeda. Next base: position 53,928 of record APFE031709999.1, on the reverse strand, counting down.
ATTCGGTTGTGGTTGGTTCAAAAGGGAGATTGGTTGATGCAGATATATTTGATGATTGAATGATGTTGTTGATGGATCCAGTCTGAAAATTTATGAAATGTGGTCCCTGGAAGAAAAGAGAAGGTTGTAGCCTTCTGTAGGCTGGCACCTACATACTAGTAAACATATCAGCTAGTACAAGAGCTAGGGGGTTGTAGCTCCCTTCCAGTAGAAGCTGGAGAACGAGAGAAACTTGTAGCCTTCTGCAGGTAGAAGCATGTGTACTGGTATAATTCTGCACCAGTACAAAAAGTGTAAGCAAAATTATCTTATTATTAAAAGAAGACAGAGACAATTGCAGCAAGTGGTTTTCACCCACATTGGGTTTCCAACTTATATCTTGGTGTTCATGTATGTTTCTTATGTGTGATGATCTGTTTTGTTTTACTACACCTGGTTACTGTTTATATGGTTCTGATGCACTGATTAAAGATCAATATATGATGAATTAACTAAATCATAAGGTTACTGGATATACGCTATTTGTTCTAAACACAGTTGCGTGTACACGCGAGTTCCCTTAACTGAAGTAGCATATATAAATATGATTATGGAAATGAAAATTTATTAGTTTGATAATACTAATTCATCCCCCCTCTTAGCATTATTTCCAACAATTGTATCATATGTTGTCTTTTGTAATACATTGTATGTAATGAAGTCTAAGGGACACATGGAATGTGAAAATCCACATATGGAATGTAAAGAGTCATGTATAGAATGTCAAAATTCATAGGAAGTGAAGAGTCATGAGGAAGCCTGAAGGTCATTACTATTTGCTATAAATAGCTCCTCCTAACTCAAGCAAAGGGCCTTTGGAGGCTTGGATTCTAGGATTCTTGCCTTGGCTTCTCTTGTAGTACATAGGAGATAGATCATTCTTTGGAGAAGCAAGTTGTGGCTTCATGTTCCACGACTGGATCTAGTGTTTAATCTATGTAACAATGTACTTGGGATCTTTCATTCATAATCAGAAGATCTATGAGCTAAAACTTATTCATACATATATCGTGGATATATTAGGACTATTATTTTTATGTTTGCAGTATATGTTGGTTTAATTACATACTAAGTTTAATGAACTATTTTGTTACTTAGATATGGTTATTATTGAATATTTTTGTTATGTTTTCATGATTGTTGTTTATTATGTGCACTAATTTGTAGGTAATCAACAAGCCTTCCTCTTCATTTCTGGGTCCCCTTTTAGGACAGTGTTTTTACTTCCCTAACCAAAGGCTCATTATCCTTTTATAACCATGGAAATCCCCTATGCACTTTACATTTGGTGTCTCAAAAATCTTACGTACTTGTTGCCCCAAAGAGGTGTCGTGAGCTCTTGTGTGTGTTTTGTAACCAAGGAACATCTTTTGAAACTTTTCCACTAGTAGACGGACCATACAACTGGATAGGACTCCTACACCAAATGGTATGAGGTCTAATAGGACTTCACATTGGGGATATACCCTTACATGTTAATGGCATCCAACACAGTAAGAATTTTGGTGCTAGAAGGAGGGCCAAATAACAGATTGAGTCTGTGAATTCTGTTCAAATATCTAACCTTTAATGGCTTCATCCCAAATCATAATCTCGAGGGATTTTTTGAAAGCTTTAGATCTTTCAATCCCTAGAGAATTTTTACATATAAATTGCCACATTTGAAATTTGATGGGAAAGGGTACAAAAATCATCCTTGATTATGTAATTGAGTTTGTTCAATTTTGTTTTCAAGTGGTGTTTATTTTAAAGAAATCCTCGCAAGGTTTTTTTACCCTTACATTGAATGGTCATGCTAAGTAATGGTGTTATTCTTTACCCACAACTTCTATTTCATCTTTTAAGCATTTGGTTAATGAGCTTCATCTCATTTTCAAAAAATATGAATATCAAGATGTCCTTAATGAAATTGATTAGCTTAGAATAGAATCAATTGAACATTGTTTTGACCGGTTCCTTCATCTTTGCTATGAATTTCTAGATGAGGATGTGGACTAGCGATTTCTCAATGAAATTTTTTGTTTCTTAGTAAGGATGTCAAGAAAATATTTTGAACCAGATTCATCATGTTCTCCTATTCAAAAGTAACTTCAACATCCTGAAGAAGAATTTGATATTCCTTTCGTTCCTTGTCCACCTCCATTTGATGTTTCGTTCCTTGAACCTGAATCGACCAGTAAATCAGAAGATAAATTCATAGATGAAGAATTGATTTTTCTTTCACATATTTCCTTTGGTTATGATTCGTCTAATCTTATCAATCAATCATCTTTGATTCTTGATATTTCTCATGTCGATTCACAACCTGTTAATCAAGTTGAATCCTTAGACAACCATGACCTTGATGATTTCCTTTTTTATGAACTATATGGTGATGATTGTTCAAGTATCATGGATGAATCTTTATTCCTACAAGAAGATTCAGATTTGAAGAAATTTCAATTGGAGACTAACATGATTATTGAAGAATTCCTTTCATGTATGGCTCCTTTTGATCAACCTCATTTATTATTTTTGTGGTAATATCGAAAATCTATCTGATTAATCTCAATTCCATTATAAGTCTCATAATTTGAATGATGACTCTTGTATGGATAAGTAGTTGACCCTTTTTTCTCAGTATCATTTTCAATGTTGTTAGAATTCAAAGTTAAGTCAGGTGAGTAGGACGCTTCAGCCTTCATTGATGGTTTTGTCAGGGTCCTTTCACGCAGACAATATTTGTGATTTTGGTGAATTCAAATTTTTCTCGCAAAATCTTGTTGTAAATGTCATTTCATGGGATGTTGACTCTCTCTTGAGGGATTCTCGTTTTCTTCACATAAAACTTTTAAACCCCCAAGGAAGAAAGTTTAATTTGACTATTGAACTTCAATCACTACATCCCACCTCAATCAAATCTCTAATCCGTGATGTGGAAATAGAGAGTGGTCTTAATGATTTTCAAATAATTTTATCTAACCTACCATTTACATCATCCATCAAAGAATTCAACATGCACGAAAACATATATTGTGGCCTACATGTTTATGTTGATTATGATGTGGATTTGTCTTTGACTAGTTTCTCTTGTCAAAATTTCCCGAAAGTTTGTTTCCATGATCCTATTGTAGATTCCCTAAAGGAATCTTATCAGTTAGGACCCATGTCTCATGGCTTGTACTTGCATGCTTTTAATCAAGTCTTGTTTGGTCATGAACCTAGTAGTTGTTGTTGTAAAGTTTTTCATCCAGTAAAGCAGTTAAGTGTGTTATAAATTGTGATTTCACTTTTTTTTTTTTTACTTGTCAGTGTAGATGTTTGTGCTATTTATCTTTTTCACTACATTTCATCTTATTTTGGTTTTACAGGGTCACACCTTTCAATTTCAAAGTCAGGAGTAGCTTTATGGCTGCATTGGAAAAATCATTTCAAATAAACTGATTTCTCACTATTAGTTTAGGATAGGATAGGTTGCATTTAGTTAGATGCATTGCATTCATGTTTTGCTTTTCTTTTCCTTGCTTTTTTTTCAATTTCATTAGTCCTTGAAAAAAGTTGGTTTTGAGCTTTAATGACGTGGTTTATTTTTTGTAAAAGGTAAGTTGTAGTAAAATACAACCCTTGGCTTATATGTTACCATGTTCCTTGATTTGGTTTATATATTTCAATTCGATGATTTTCATATGGAAAATATGATCCTTCATCTAGGAAGCTATAAGAAAACCATGATGTTTACATCTATTTAGGATTCTCATTATTGTTCTCGGTCTTGTTTATTAATAATGTGTTCTTTCCTATCTATTTGAGTAAAGTAAGCAAAGGGGAAAACTTTTAGCAAACAAAACATCAAAGGTCCTAAATTTGTCTCTAAAGGAGCAAGATCTTATGATCTCAATAATTAGGATCCCTCTTCCGCCCGTTGAAAAATAATAAGTTCCTAAGCACAGATCTATTAAAAAAAAAATTAAAGGGTGAAAGAAGAGAAAAGCTTCCTATGCAGGGAGGTGAAGAAAGCGAGTTTGTTGGGTTACTATCTAGGCTCACTAGTAGTAGAAATACTTGTGTTCCTGAAGTGACTCCCTCGGGGTATTGTCTAGGCCTGCTGGTTGCAGAGCAACACCAGAGATGTAAAACTTATACTCTATTTTTTTTAATTCATTTTGCTATATTACAGTTACTTACGTCGATATAATAATGATATGGCTTGCTTTATGTTGTGTTACACTGAGTAATAGAACATGGAAGACTGCATCTTTAACCTGGTAAAGTAGGGAGCTAAAGTAACTCACTGATTGAATCAATACTTCCTAGAGAATTGAGAATTCATGCATAAATGAAACCATATCAGAGAAGTTGGGTTTCTCCCAATGTGTCACCAAGTGTTGTCACTGCGATAACGAACCTCCAAAAAACATCCTGTCTATTTTGGAGCCTACATGAACTTTCATTTCAAGCCCCTCAGTGTTGTTACGTTGTTTGATTTTTTATTCTTATGTTTTATCTAAGTGTCGCATCCTCCTAAGTCAATGTTTCCGAAGTATCGTCACCTAAACTTTAGAAGTGCTTATGTTATCTTGTCTATGGTTAGGTGAAATCAGGAATTTTCTTGACTTAGAAACTAGCCTTTGGCACCATGCATACACACGGAAAGCACACAAAAACTCACAAAAGAAAGAAAAGTACCATTTAAGGTAAAAGCACACTTCAAGTTGAAAAATATTTGCTCGTGTTGAGCGCACTCCTTAGGGCTAAATAAGTGTGCCCTCCTCAAGTGCATTCCTTCATGCTTAGAAAGTGTTCCATCCTTGAGTGCATTCCTTTAGCATGAATTCATTCACCCTTCTAGAATGCATGCATGAGATTCCTTGTTTTATGTGGGCGCACTCCTAGAAAATAGGAGTTCGCTTAACTTCCCTTAACTAACTCAGTCACTTGTTAACAAGTGGAAAGAAAGCATGAGATTGAATTGCAAGTAATATCTTTTAAATTAACCCAATTAATCATTCATTCTCATAATAATTTTTGGGTGCACAAATTTGGATCAAGAAACTTTTCATCGATCAGCGTTCCAAATAATTTTTTCATGTCAAATCTATTGATTATATTTCATGATTTTGTTGTCGATCATTCTTTTATTACTGGAATATCTTTTATTTTCAGTTTATTTACTATCATTTATATTCATTCTTACTTCTACAAGTGTTAATATTTTTCCGCATGTTGTGACTCTACATATTCCTTGACTCTTCACATTCTAATCATCATTGCGACAACGCACATAAAAACTTGTAGAACTTTCCTCTTCATATTTATATCATGCAGTCTTGTTGATGGACTTGTTCTTGATCTATTCTATGGTAGAGGGTACTTTTGGAACTTGAAGCCCCAACTAACTCATAAAACTAGGCCTAGAAAAGGACAAATTTTCCTCTTGAGTGCATTCCTTCATCTTGAAGAACTACACCCTCCTTGAGTGCACGAGTGTACCCCAAAGGCTTGAATGTTCTCCCTTTGTCTCTCTGGCATGTGCCAGTGCACCCTCCTTGTCCTTAAGTGCATAAGCACACCTTCACAACCTGAAGGCCCAAAGCTTCGTTCCTTTGTCTCTTCGTCATGTGTCAGTGTGCCTTCCTTGTCCTTGAGTGCATAAGCGCACCTTGAAGTTTCTTTCCTTCATCTATTCGAAGTGCACCCTTGTAGCTTATTTGTCTCTTTGAGTGTATGAGCTCACTCGAAGGCCTAAATGCCTGAAAACTCACTCCTTCATCTATTTGGAGTGCACCCTTGCACCCTTGAGGTTTTCCTTCTCTTGCTTGCGCGGATGAGTGCACTACAAAGCCTCGAATGACCCTTGAACATCCATCATGCTTTTAAAGTGCACACTCCTTGTTTGCATGTAGATTTTCTACCCATGCAAGTAGCTATGAGTCACCATTAATAGGCTCACATGTTTAGTAACATTTTATGGTTCTTAGAATATGATTTGTTGAGTTATTTCTTATTTTAGTTACGATATTTCATAAATCTAATCATTGTTACCATGAGTGTTATTCCACAAATAGGTGTTCAAGCAACAAGCTTTCATACTTTTTCATCATTTGTAGGAACCATTCCCCCCATTGCACGTAGAGTGGCTTCTAAAGAAGTTTCAAAGGTAAGCATTGAGGAAGTAGTGGAAGTGACAAAGCCTACCATTCCCATATATACAGACACATGTTTCTTCATAGATAAGTCTATTGAGGTCACATGGAATGACATAAATGACACATTCAAGAAAAAACAGTTCGCTAAAAACTTGGAGGATCCAAAAGTATACATCAATATCAAGTAATCTAGGATACACAGGGTTGCATTCATATTCCCAATCATTCCCTATGAAAAAGTGATTGAGTGGATCAATACACATATGGATGATTCTCATATCATGCTTCATAGTGAAATCAATGGTCATCTCACCACCTATTATGGAGAAGACATGAAAACTTACTACAAGATGCTTATGCCCATGTAATATGAAAATAATGATTTCTAAATCATATGGGCCGACCTCGACACAAGTGACATCATCAAATCTTCGTGTCGAGAGCCTACTAAGTTTATCCACCAACCATATCCAGTTTATCCAACCAAGATTCTAAGAGATGTATATCAATATCTTCTTTCCATGTGTTGTCAATTGCATGGAAGGAAGAACGTTGATGTGTTTGATGAAAATTGGATATATATGCTCAATATGGTGGTTACCCATGGTAAGATGTTCAATTGGGCAGATATATTGTCATTTAAGTTGCAACGTCATGCGGGGAAGGAAAAATCATCTTTGAGGGTGAACCAAGCCCCAGAATTCTATATGTTTGCATTTCTGTTAGATGGAATCTATGCACAATATGCTTTCCCCGGAATGTACTGGAAGTGAACCCCATAGAATATGTTTCTAGTCTACTTCCATTGTAGAGTGTTTTCAAAATAAATCTTTACAAGCACATACAATAGGTTAGCAGAGCACTTCTTTGGAGTCATATTACATATGATATACGAGATCAGTCATCCTTGCATGATTTATCAGGTGAAAGATTCACTACAGGATGTCACAAATTGGTTTGTAGCACCTGAGGGTACATATATCAGGTGTTTTGGATGTCATATCTCCCCTCACCTCATGTTGTGATATGTGACCATTAAGGTGGTCTTACAAGAAGTAGCATATCAGTTGGAAAAAGGGTTGTCAGGAGACCTTCACAAAAGGAAGAAAGACCCTTGTCCCACCTTCCTTTTGAGGATTAGATTGTATGAACTGAAGACACAAAAGGCAACAAGTGTAAAAATAGGAGAGCTAGACTACTTGCACTTCATAGTTAAGGACTTTCATGGATATGATCCCAGGATAGTGTGTAGGCATAATTATGAAAGGATTATTTTCAATTGGGGATATTCATCAATGTCTATCGCAAAAGATGAGAAGGTGAATAACTAGTAAAATGTAGTTAGAAAGATAGATCCAAGAATGGAGACCATTTCAGCCCAAGATCCACTAGCTCGAGATATGCAAGTTTAGGAGCTAGAGAAGATAATCCCTCAAGCAAGGAGTGTAGCTCCTAGGAAAAGGATCAAGTATGATTTGACTTGAGAAAGCAGTAGGAAATGGAAAATTTGTCCTTTAAACACAGGAGCTATTAAAGTTGAACAAGAAAGAAGAGGAGAAGAAGGAGAGGAGAAGAGGAAGAAATATGAGTTGCTCCAAAAGCAACAAGAATAAGAAGAGGAAATAATGATACAAGAATAAGAACAAAAAAGGTAATCCCAGGAGGAAGAAGCAACACAGAGACTGGAGGAAGAATAATTGACATAGGAGATAGAGAAAGTGTTGGAGGAAGAGAATAACATCCATCCAATAGATGATGAACCAGGTTCTCCAAAAGAACCTCCTATCACGGGTGCTCATCTCCTATTTGGTGAAATGGGAATCACACCTCCACCTAAAAATAGATTCATTGATGTGTGCAATGTAATGTTTGATCAGGTCGAGAAGAGGATCAGGAAGCAGAGATGAAGATACTTTCTGGATGATCCTTAGAACCCAGTCTCAGTATCTACAGATAAGGTGATAACTTCCAATACCAGAATGAATCCTAGGGAAATCAAGGCAGCAAATGTTGTTTTTGTTGTAGCAATGTAGGACAACTCTAAATATATGTTAAATGAGAATTCTAGATTTAGAAGAGAGTTAGCTATAATGATGCAATAGGTGGAACATCTTGTTGTGGAAAACCAACGGTTATCTTCAAAAAGATTTAGCACAGTTGAATGGAAGTTAGCTATGTAGCAGGAACTGAGGCCAGTGGAAGATAACATGGCATGGTTATAAGATGATATGATATTTCTACAACAAGTGGTGGATCCCCTCATTGGAATTCATAAGAAAGCACAAGAAGTCTTGAAACTCTTGAATGTGGCATGTATAGTTGACCAACATCAAGAATGTGCTTCCAAGTATCCAAATTTTCTACCATAGTTTGTTTGAAAGGAAATGATTGCCACTGAAATAAACTAAGTGTAACTGAGGATCCACCATCAGAACTATAAAAATCTTGGAGAAAATGTGACTAACACCATTGCCTATTATGGTCGTCAGCATAATGGTTTAGAGTCTCTAACACAAAAACATGTTATGCCCTCAGTAGGATCACTTGAAGAAATTAGAGGCAGGGAAATCATCTTCCAGGAGATCAGGTAGTACATAGAACATATTTAACAAGCATAGGAATAGGAAGGCTTGGTTATCACCAAAGACATTATTCTACAATTTTCCGTCGCACTGGTCAAATCTCATATGAAACTCTTATGGCTATGGAATAATGTATAATAAAGTTCCAAGACCATACTAAAAGAGGCACTAGAGGCGAAGATGTGATATGTAGCGAACTTGCTGGTATGGGTCAAAGTCATCTCTATGGAGTTCAGAGCATGGAAAACATACATCACCAATCAACTCCATGAGGAAGCAAATGATTTTTCAATTTGATAATACTTTGTCCTATTATCAGTTTTCTCTCATATAGCCACCATCTCATATGTAATTTTTCTTTTATAATAATTTGTATGCAATGAAGTCCAAGGGACACATGTGGAATGTGAAAAGCCACATATGGAATGTAAAGAGTCATGTATAGAATATGACAAGCCATCGGAAGTGAAGATTCAATTGTTATTTATTATAAATAGCTCCTCTTAAATCAAGCAAAGGGCTTTTGGAGGCTTGCATTCTAGGATTCTTTCCTTGGCTTCTCTTGTAGTACATAGGAGATAGATCATTCTTTGGAGAAGCAAGTTGTGGCTTCATGTTCCACTAATGGATCTAGTGTTTCATCTATGTAACAGTGTACTTGGGATATTTCATTCATAATCAAAAGCTCTATGAGTCGGAAATTCTTCATACATGTATGATGGATATAGTAGGACTATTCTTGGTATGTTTATGGTATATGTTGGTTTAATTACATACTAAATTTTATAAATTATTTTGTTACTTAGATATGGTTGTTAGTGAATAGGTGTTGTTATGTTGTCATGATTTTTGTTTATTATGTGGACTAATATGTAGGTAATCAACAAGCCTTCCTCTTCGCTCTCGGGTCCCCATTTAGGATAGTACTATTACTTCCCTAACCATAGGCTTATTTTCCTTTACCAGTAATCGAAGTCCCCTGTGCACCTTACATTTGGTGTCTCACAAATATTAAGTACTTGCTACCCCAAAGTGGTGTTACAATCTCTTGTGTGTGTTTTGTAACCAAGGCACATCTTTGAAACCTTTCCAATGGTGGCAAGACCATATAGCTGGATGGGACTCCTACACTAAACGGTGTGAGTTTTAATTGGGACTTCAGATCGAGGAGATCCCCTTGCGTGTTGGTAGTATCCAACACTATCGAAATGATAATAATGGATTTAATACAATAGAATATAATGCAAGAATCATTATAGCACGAGAAGATGCAGGTAAAAGAAGAAAAACAGTAAGTCGTGAACAAAGAAGTGGGACTTCACGTAGCAGTTGAAGCAATGTACAAACATATTTTTGAGGAGCCAATGGATGTTGATGCCCCAACAAAATGCTAAGTTATCAAGATTGGAGAGGTTATTCATGGACATAAGGTATAGTTCGAGGAGCTAAAAGTGCAAAAATATCCATCCACCCCACCTGAAGAGAGGCAACGTCGAGGAGAAGAGGAGAGAGTCATTTCCCATTTTGTAAAAATAAAGGTTTTGGAGGATACATGTCAAAAAATATATGAGGAGAGGTTTAATTTGTCGAGTAAGATTTTATGGAACCAAGATTTGTAGGAAATTGCATGAAAGATTAAGAGTGTTGATGAGAAGGTGAAAAAGGTTGTCACTGTTAGGAAAAATACTAAGGGTGGGTGAATTAGTATTTTTTAATTCACTTTAACTTTAAATTTCTCATTTAGAATTTTTTGCACTAATATTCTTCATGCAACCCATGTGTGTACATGAATCTAATGAATACAAACCGCGTATATCCAGATAACTAATTTTTGATTTGTTTTATTATATTTTTATCTTTAACCAGTGTTTCATTATTTCATTTTCCATTTATTAAGAAATAACCATGAGCAGTAAAGAGCAGATAAATCATCAACACACAAGAAACATATCAACACATATGGGCACTGGGATTTTAGGTGGAAACCCAATGTGGGAGAAAACCACTGTCGTTGTTGTCTATGTCTTCTTTCTTATTATATAAAGAAAATCTTCATTACATCTTGTACTAGCACAAACACTTACCAACACGCAAGAACCCACCTATAGGAGGTTGCAGCCTCCAATCATTCTCTAGCACCCACTGGGAGGGAGATACAACCCCTTGATCTAGTTTATTGGCTCCTACTAGAATGGATCTTCTACCCCCTCATTAAAGGTTGCAACCCTCAGCAACTTGTGGATCGTGTTTCAGAATGTTTCACACTAGATCCACCTATCAATAAATCATCAAAATAAGCAGGAAACCTTTCATCATATTTTAATACTAGACCCACACCAACCATAAGACCAAACCAGAATATTGAATCACCAAATCTAAATCACTGAAGGACTATAGACCAACTAAATAATTGAAGGAATGTAGACCAACTAAATCACTAAAATATCAAGCTACTGAATAGTGAAGCCAACCATTCACTAAAATAAATATAAACCAATGAAACCAGATCAAATCAATGCACTATCTAATAACAATGTAACACATCGAGCAATCAACTGATCACTAATTAACCAGACATTCATCACTTGAATGATGTGTAGTATTTGCAAACCATGATCAAATTAGCTTTAGAATTTATACACAACTATTCTGAAGAAAACTCATGTATATATGCATTTCCTGTGCATAACACCTATGTGAAGATCTCAACTCACAAAATACTAAAATGCTAATTCTCTAATAATTGAATCAGTTGAGTCACTAGAGTAGATCAAACACGAAACTAGATCAAACCAACACTGTCAATATTGTCATGTCATACCAATCCAAATCACCACTCAATAACCAATCATTAACACATTTAGATATTTTGATAAAGACATCATTGACAAACAACAAAAAATAGAACAAACTTTATCAAATGTCATCATCAAGCAGCAGTTCAAACTCTAATCAAGTTCAACTTAGAATGTAAACATGACTGTATTAAACCATATCTATGTATATACATGCTTATCATGCATAAAACCCACATATATATTTCAATATATAAAATACCATGTATGTATGCGAAAATACTGAATAAATATTTTGTGCATATCTTTAATTAAAAATATTGAAACAAAACTTCACTACAAATCACCCGTCAAACCCATATATGTGCAAATACTATCAAATGTCATCACTACCAACACATTCAAATCATATCATCACCATAGCTACAAATCTAACATTATTAGCTAAACAAACATAAACAGATCAAGCAAGTATATCCATTAGTATTTAATGCACTATCAGATCTATCGGATTTGAGTCATCTCCTTTCTCACTGGTGCACACATTTTTTAGATCATATCTCACATTAATATGTTATCCAAATTCACACTTAGCACCTTGATCTTCATTTTCTTATATATCTTTTTCCTTTTCCAATACCTCGGGAAAATCCTTTGGTTATGTCATTCGTATTTCTTGATGGGATCAGATAGACGTTGTTGACACAATATTATGGGAAATTACCATGATAATGACCCTTCGTATCCAAATTTCCATAGTTTGAATTATGTACGTGAATTTTTTTCACAGCAACTACGTATGTATGCAACCCTTCTTCACAGGAATCGCGTATACTTCTCAAACATCACATTTGTCATCCATCTATAACTGAACTACCATTTCTCTTTCATATCCTTTGAAATATCTATACCATCAAACATGTCATTTTCAATAGTTCCACAATCATCATATTATCACCATGTTGACATCAAGGACATATTTATCAACCAGGTTGCCATTAAGGACAACACATTAGCCATAATGCCAACACTCTCCCCCTTTGGACTTGATGGAAACCACTTTGGTGCTTGGAAACCACTTGCAAACACCTACAAACACCAACTCTTCTCTCCCCCTTTAACATCATGGGAAAAGGGTTGAACTAGGCTAAATGAATTACTTCATTTGGAGTGCTCATCACTGGTACTTGCGTGCATGTTGATATGAACGATGAAATTGGCATACTGACCATTCTCCCCCTGAGCATATGCTAGTCCTTCTAAATATATGCAATAAAATTATAAGGCTTTATGATTCAAATACATGGCTATCCATAAGTAAATATGATGTTTCCTATCACCAAGGACTCTATGATCCACCATCAACATAATGGGGTTACATATTTGACCAATATTTTACATTAATCACCCAAAATAATGGGGTTACATATATGACATGGCTCAATCCTAATATCCCATACATGACTAAATCTTACAATGATTACAACATGTATCTTTTCATAACCTTTACATCAAGAGACATACATGACATCCATAACCATAAAGAATGATTTCAACAATGAGGTATCTTTGTAGCAAAGCCATGATAATCATCAACAACCACCATGCTCTAAATATGCATCTGCAACATAATCATATGACAACAACAACATAATAATTGTAGCATGAGCATCCCTAACATGAGTCCAAATAACCAAGCAATATCAAGCAATAGCAGGAGAAATAATGAATCATTATCCATGCAATCCAAGCATCTATGAGCTAGTGACATAATCATGTATATTTTTCAGTAGTGACAACAACAACAACCATACATTCAAATCACAAGCAATGATATGAACTCATCGTAGGCTAGAATGCATCAAGGAGTGTTCAAGAAACCATAATGCCAATAATGAACCATTATAATCAAGTAAGATGTTCCCCATGAACCTGTACCACTCTCCATCATTAATTTTGATCACATCATATCTTTCTCACCAATCAAAGGGACAGATCAACAACATTAATAAGACTTTGCAACAACTCAACATAAGCCATTATAAGCCAAAACCCTAAGCAGCATAAGGGCATCACCAACAAACTGTAGAAAACCAATGTCAGATCAAGAAATATAATAATGAGCTGATAGAAACATATGAGAAGCACCCCCTAAATTTTTTCCATTCATTTTTCATCACGGGAAATCACGCATGATTTTGTCAGTCATTAACTGTGTAAATACGGGATTTTCCTTTATGTGAAATGCATACAGAATGTAAAATGTTGATTGCTCATAATCAGAGCTCCCCCTAAGATCATATTTCCTATTATGTTAAAGAAATTATTGGAGTGAAGAGGCAGAAATCATTCCTAACTTATGTCTGAGATACTCAAAGGAATCACATGGAAGAGGCTTGGTGAATAGATATGAAACTTGTTCCTATGAAATAACATGTTATGAAACCAGCTCACAAAAAGATAGAAAAGATAGTTGAACGCCTTAGAATTCAGCCTCTTCAAGGGGGAAACCTCCTTTACATTACACAAATGAACAATTCTTGGATGTTTCAAATGACAAAACCTCCTTTCTATATATAGGAGTCTAAGGAGTCACAATATAACCCAGCCGACCTAACAATAATAATATAAAGCCACAAAAATAACAATACAGGGATTATATGGGGCATAGTAATAACAATATGGGGACAATAGGGGCACAACAATATTAATAAGGGATACAACTACAATAGTAATGGGGTAATCATTAGTATTATAGGGACCTAACAGAACATATTCCAACTTGATTTTCTATTAAAGAAATTTCTCTCTAAGATAATGGTATTTGATTGGGATGTGCTTAGTTTTTGAGTGCATGGCAGGATTTTTAGAGATACTTATGGAACTAGTGTTGTCACAAAGAATAGATACAGGCTGGGGACAAGTGACTTGGATGTCTTGTAATGTTTAGATCATTCATAAAAGTTGAGTACAACAAGCAGCACCAACAACATATTCTGCTTCAGTAGTTGATAAAGCAATAGAACTTTATTTCTTACGGAACCAAGAAACTAAGAGTGGTCCCAAAAATAATGCTCCTCCACTAGTACTTTTACAGTCATCAACTCTACCTACCCATTCTGTATTTGTTTAAGCATGAAGATAAAAATATGAGTTTTTGGGATACCATAGTCCAATTTCTTGATTTCCTTGCAGATAGTTGAATATCCTTTTGACTGCTTTGATATGTGTCTCTTTAGGATTTTCTTGGAATCGTTGAACTATGCCAACAACATGCACAACGTTTGGTCTTGTAACCATAAGATAAATCAAGTTTCCAATATCTATATTTAGGTTGATTAATTGTAGAAGAGTCATCATCTTGGCTGAGAGTACATCTTGTCACCATGAGTATGCATACAGGTTTGCATTCTTCTAATCCATATTTTTTCTTAATATAATTGAGATACTTAGTTTGAGAAAGGAAGATACCATCCTTATTTTGATGAACCTGAAGGCCGAGAAAGAATGCTATGACTCAGCAAGTAAAGACATTTCAAATTCCTCCTGTATGGCTGAAGCAAATCCTTAACACATAGATTCAACATTACTTCCAAATATGATGTCATAAACATAAACCACTACAACTAATAGTTTTTATTTGTCAAATTTGATATATGGATTTCTATCTACAAATCCTTTCTTGAACCCCTATTGTTGAAGATAATAACATGCATAGGGATCCTATGTTAAACCATATAATGTCTTCTTAAGTTTGCAAACAATATTTTTATCATTTCCAAGTATGACTCATTTAGGTTGCTCAATATAAACGTCTTCCTCTAGGTCCCCATTTAAAAATGCAGATTTAACATCCATTTGATATACCTTGAAATTACAGAAGATGGAAAATGCAAGAAACATCTTTATGGCTTCAAGTCTAGCTACAAGCGCAAATGTCTCTTCAAAGTCTATCCCTTCCTGTTGAGCATAACCTTTGCATTAAAGTCTTTCTTTATTTCGAATTACTTCTCCATTTTCATTCAATTTGTTTTTAAATGCCCATTTTGTCCCAATTACATTTTTATTATGAGACCTTTGTTAAAAATAGCAACAAGAAATCCTTAATTTAATTTGTCCTTGAATTAAATTGTAATTATATTCTCATAGCAACTTGTAATAGTTAACTAAGTTAAGTTGACTTAGTTGGCTCAGTAAATTCGAGATGAGAGTTTATCTAGAGTCCTGTAAAGTGATCCCTAAATTTTGTGGGCCTAGGTTGAGTTCTTATTGAGTTGTAATTATTTAATTCAGTTTAACTGAGTTAAATTCAGTTAAACTAGTTCTAATTGTTGAAGGAACTAGTGAGAGCTCAAGTGAATTAAATTGGATTTAATTCACCTATAGTGATCAATCAAATAACTAATAATTCACTCATAAATAACTCATGCATGTCAATTTTGAGAAAGACACAGTTGATATTAGAGTTCAAGGATAGTAAACTATCAGTTGTAAAATCATCTAAATTAAATTGATGATGCAAGCAATCAAAGGAAGGCCTATGCATGGATTGCGTAGTTATGAGTGGGGAATTTCCCAATTAAATATGGGTTATTTCCCAAGGGAACAACAAAAGGAAGTAAGAGCTTGGAAGGAAACAGATTTCGCTAAGTATTGGCTTGAGCTAGTTTGTGAAGCAGTGAGATAGATTGTACTTGTGCAAAGATTATTTGGGTTGAACAAGAATTGTATTTTCTTCTCAGATCTTCTAGTTAATGAAATATATAGATAGCAGGGGTTTTTAGCTGAGGCTTTCCCTAGAAAATTATTGTGTTATGTGTGATTGAAATTCCTCCTTTTCTGCTTCGTGATTTCATCGATCAATTTTTGTTTTTGTTGATGAGTAGAGTAGATTCAAGTCAATTGTTTTAGCATATCACAATCTACAGTTTGAATCTACAACAAAAATCTACATGGTATCAGAGCTGAAATCACAATAGAAGAGAAGGATACGAGTTTGTTGTGCAAGTGAAATAAAATTTACAGTTTCCTACTTTAGAGCCAATAGGATGTCGTTCTATGGATTGAGACTTGAGTATGCCCTTGAGGGTAGCTTGAATTACATAGCTTGGAAGGACAGGATGGAGGAAATGTTGGAAGACAATGGGCTAAATGAATTCATAGATCATGATATCATAAAGCCTCCAAAATTTGATGTTAAAGATCTGGAAGAATGGAGAAAGTGTGTGGCAAAGGCGAGAAGGATTATCCTAGAAGGAGCTCGATATCATATTGTCTCGAATCTCCATGGTAAGGAAACTCCTTTTGCAATGTGGAAGGCTTTGATGGACTTGTTTCAAAACAATAGTGACCATAGGAAGTTGGCACTAAAGGATAAGCTCAAAAATATCAAGATGGAGAAGGGCGATACATACCAAATTACTTGACTAAGTTCACCCATGTCGGGATGAGCTTGGAAGTGTCGATGTTACTATTACAAAAGATGATCAGCTGAGACTAGCACTTTTAGGACTTCCCAAGAGCTAGCATAGCTACCAGGACTCAGTTAATGGGAGATTGAAGCTACTAGAGTGGGAGAAGTTGAGGTATGACTTGGTATAGGAAGAGATTCGGCGAAACACCAGAGATGGACCCTCATCCAAGCATGATTAGGAGGAGTGTTGGGCATGGAATCCCCCCAAGGCATGTTTTGGGGCTTAACTCCCAAGTTTTGACGAAGTCCTTTGTAAAGGCTCCGCGATTTGTGGGCATGGAGTGCGGAATCATAGTAGAGTCACAAGTTTGTCTGCCCTTGTTTTTGTAATGTAATGTCAGCTTGATAGACCTACCCATGGTCCGCAGACCATGGGATTGTATAAATAGAGTGAGGCTCTAAGTGTAGAAGATAGCATTGAGTGAAGAAAAGAATAGAAGCATGATGAGTCTAAGAGATTGAGTCAAAGTGTAAAGTGTGTCTTTGGGTTGTAGAGTAGGAGAAGGCTCTACAGCTGAGTGCGCAGAGGCCCAGTAATCTGCAGCTGAGTGCACGGACCCCTACAGCTGAGTGCGCAGGGCAGGTCGAGTCTGTAACCGTTGGAAGAATTAATAAAGAGAATTTTACCATATTTAGGTGTATCTTTTCCTGTTTAATATATTATTGGGTATTAATTGAAAGTGTACTATTTATTTGCTGCGCTAACTTATATGTGTGTGTTGTATAAATAAATATAACACAAGGCTTCTATTTACACAAAGATAACTAACTGGTGTAGGAATATAGGTAAGATCTTAGGTGTGACTTAGGGAAATAGTGCAGAGAACTGCTCCAGCAGTGCGGAAGCCCCACAGCACCTTGGGCTGCGCAAAGGAAAGTATATCAGGGCACGAAGGCTAGGGAAGTATGTGAAGCAACTTGCACGCAGGGACAAGTAGTTGGACTGAATCAAACCCTCAGACATCTCAAGGGTGCGAAAACCTGGTTCCAACACCCCCCCATACTACTTCAAGTGAGACCTCAGTCCACGCTCCGCGGGCTGTTGCCAAAAGGGCCATTGTACAGGGATTTCTTTGGCTAATTAAATCTGAACTTGGGTCAGGCCCCAACAAGCCAACAAATGGTACCATTGCTAGGACCAAGATCTGCATAGAGATGTCTGATGTCGTATCACTGGAATCCAAAAAAGAAAGGAATTGAAGATTGGTTGGATAGGAAGATTCACGAGTTCGTGGCACAAGAGAACAGGAACCCATAACTATCAAAGGAAGAGTGGTTAGACTGCTACTTATACATAGAGATCCACAAAATGTTCTTCGCATATTTACCTACTGAGCTATGCGAGTGGATCGCGAAGCTAGCAGATAGCCAAGGAAGGTGTAAGCTCAACAGACCTATTGTGTGGACTCCAAAATTGGTGCATAGATTGGAAACGTCGGAGCATAAGATCGTGTGCTCTGTTGATCACTATCTCGATCAAATTATAGGAGGATTCATGACTGAGTTTGCGGGAGATACTTCAGTCAGCTATAGCGAGGCAAAACATCCTTTCCTCAAAGGATCGTGAGGTAAGTATGTCAAATCTTTGAACACTTGGATTAAAATGCTACTGTGTGAAAAACAGGTTATGCGAATAAATTGATGTTTGAAGCTACGCGAAGTGCGAGAATCTACAGAAACAAAGGTAGTACAGAACTAGAAACTAAACCCTTGATTTCACCTCTGTGAGTGTCTCACCAAGAAGTGTGATCAATTTGATAAGGCAGAGGATTCTTCGCATACCACCCCCACCCCCACCCCCACCACTACCAATTTCACCGTCTTCACCCCCATCTTCACCCATACCACCGCTGCCACCACCGCGAATCAATATGGTGAGTGCGATAAAGTTGCCAGTGTTCAAGGGAGTAGGGAATGAAGATCCGAACCAATTTTGGTTCGTGATAAAATTTGTATGGGAAGCGCAGGGAGTCATAGATGACAATATAAAGAAAGCGACGTGGTCAGTGCTCTGCAGGATCATGCGCTGACCTGGTACGTTAAGCATTCCAGTGACAATCTGAATGTGGGGATCGTAGATATTCAAACCGCGCTAAATAAATAATTTAGCAGGCCGAAGTCAGAGGTGCAATCAACCATTGGATTCAAGGAAATCACAATGCTATCAGGCAAGACCCCTTGGGAGTTGGATCAGAGACTGAAGTGCATAATTCGCGAAGCTAACATGATGTTGATGGATGGACAACTCCATGAATGGTTTGTAGCATCGTTAACGCTACATCTAAGGAACGCATTGTCACAACAAAGGCTAACAACTCAGGCCGAGCCCTTGGAGGTCGCAATGAGATTGGACGAGACCCCAATACAGGATCCCAACCTGGGAGTTCAGTAGATTCATGCGTAGTTGAAAAACTTGTGCCTTGAGATGCAAAGTTTGAAACAAGATAGGACAGCTCGCTCAGAAGTGCATGATGAGGTATGGTGCATAAAGTGCAAGGGTCGGGGACATGACAAGGACCATTTCCTCGTGTTTGCGAATTACCTCGCAGGAGGAGGACCAATGCCATTGAGACTAGAGGCACAAGCAGGACCAAGCACGGCGCTTGCATTATGGTGCATGATTTGTCAGATAGGAGGAAAGCATGCTACAAATAACTGCCATTTATTACAAAAGTACACACAGAATTCACAGAAGTTGTTCTGTAATTTCTATAGATCAGTGGGACATGATGAGTGCACCTATATGATCAGACTCCTACCTACAGAGTTCAGGCTGAAACACTGGCCCTTGCCTAGAATGCAGGGATGGCGTGAACCAAATTTCTGGGGCGCGGATGAGGCTGAGGTGGAGGAGGACCAGGAAGAGGTCACGGACAGCTGATATGTTACAATTGCGGAGGTCCAGGACATTATGCCCGCGATTGTACAAACCCAACGCGACCATCATGCTTGTATTGTACATTGTTTGATCATGAGACAGAGGATTGTCCCACCCTGATAGCAAGGTTGCGCGATAAAGGAGCACTCCAACCTCCCCTAACTTAGAACCTATAAATGATGAGGTCTCAGCAGTGCGAGGAAGGCCCTAATGTGAGTATTATGCTCTGAAGTGGAATTATGACAGGGGATGACAAAGGAAAGAAGCCTGAAGAAAGTACTTGGGTTTGCAAGGCTCCAATGAAGGAACCAAAGTTTGATTTGGAGCGTGTCAAGGAAACCTTCATGGAAGCCAAGAAGAGCTTCGCTGATGCCTCCACTTAAGGAAGTAAAGATAGACCGAAGCCGAAAATGGACCCATCAATGCTCACAACGTTCCTAGAAACATGTATGAAGCTGTTGCGCGACAGCAAGGCTATAAAGGGGCTGCAGGAACTCATAAATATATGTGTTGGGACCGCATCGGGAGAACCGCGTGTAGTCCAGAAGCTTAGAAAGCACACGACACAGACGGGAAGGGAGATGAGATTGACCGCACAGATTGGAGAATATGAGATGGACCAAGTGATTCTGGATCTAGGATTGAACGTGAACATCCTGTCGAAGCAGACATGGGAGCGCATGGGAAGGCCTACGCTGCAATGGTCTCCTATCCAACTGCAAATGGCGAAGCAACAGAAGATCCTACCTATGGGGAGATTGCAGGGAATCACAGTGGATATCAAAGGAGCAAGCGTGCTAGCATATTTCAAAGTGATAGAGATTGTTGATGACAGCCCCCGCACTATTAGGAATAGATTGGGCCACTGACATGAATGGGGTGATAAATCTGAATAAGCACAAGATGATTTTTAAGAAAAAGTCCCTGTGTGTAGTTGTACCTTTAGACCCTACAGAAGGATCATGCTACACAGAGCCAGTGCGCGACTACAACAGTGACGACGATTTGGATTGCATCTACAAGATAACCACGTGAGAATAAGATTGGGTGAATCCAACCGCGGATGGACGAATCTCATGGGAGCGCGAAAGCTCCTGCACATCGGATTCTAACAAAGAGATAGAACGATGGTAGAAACAGTTACACGAGGTAACCATGCTGAACTGTAACATGATGATGAGATCGTTGCGCTGCGTATCAATGGAGGTAAGGGAGTTTCCTACGTATGATGGGTTAAGTGAGGTGGATGACCTCCTGAACAGATTTGAAAGAGAAGTGCCGGAACAGCAACGTTTCGAAGCTTTGAAATGGGCACTGCACGCTACACTCGCGAGGTGGTGGGGTACGCACCAAAGAAGTTTTGAGGACTGACGCAAATGTAGGAGGATGATGTGCATGTAGTTTGGGAAGCCTAAGATGTGATTAATAGACAAGATTGTTGGACGAAACGGTCTGCATGCCCACTTGTCCAGATGGATACAGGCATATGGTACAAAACCTACACGGATGCACACAGTCTTCACAATAGGAGACACGATCAGTAAACATGTGTGGGCAAGGAAATGGCACGAAAAACCCCTCCAATTGGAACCACGGAGTATGGAAAGACCAAGTGCGCAGAAGGTTATCCATGTTGAAGCCTTTACCAAAGTATGTGAAGTGTTGAACAAGGTCCACAATGCGCAACAGACTGATTGGGACCTATGCATACTAGTGGTTCTATGGGCTTATAAGACCGTGTGCAAAAAACCGACGGTGCAGGCACCTCCGAGGTTGGAGTATGAAGCAAACGCTATAATCCTCATAGAGCATGAAATGCCTAGTCTGTGCATGGAAGCACCAGTTGATACAATGATTCACGAAGCCCTGAAAGAAGGGATCGCATAGCCGAATGAAGCACAATGCTTGGGACCTGAGGAAGAAATCCAACAAGGTAATTTTAAGCTCCAAGAAATTGAGAAAGAAAGGGTGCAATTAAGGAAGAAAAGCACTCTAGAGGAAGCAGAAGTCAAGAAGTCGGAGGACAAGATAAAGGAAGATTTTATCGATAAGAAGACCAGGGTGATAAAACAGGGTGCGCACGATCACGCTGGCGAGTTTGGGGACTATCGCTTCAAATTTATCAGTCTAATGCCTTGGCTTGGACTGCATATTACTAAACGAATCAACCATGATGGCGTGCTACAGATGATAAAGTGCGCGACACCTCCAGTAACAATAAAAGGTGGGTATTTTCTAGGAAAAGTGATGGATGACCGGATGAAACCCTATATAGGTGGCGTGGCCACCTGACTAGCCGTGGGAAGTATAGTCTTAGTGCTCCTGGTAGTTGAAAGGAGGCACGGGACTATAAACTACTCTGCCCAGGAGTTGCACGATGGTGGCACTGCGCGCAGAAGCAAAGAGTCACAAGGTCCGCGAACGCGCAAGGGGGGCTGCGCTACTACATGGGTTGGCCAGAAAGTGACCATTGAAGTCGCTATTCACGATGTGATGCTCGACTTGAGACCAAATGGAGCGGGCGGCAGGCATTTAAGACACGATTTATGGGCAAGATTTGGGACAATCTGCCACCAAGATAGCATTAATGAATTGGATTTGGGGGGAACAGTCGAATTCAAATTCAAAAAGCGTTATAAATTACAAGGGGTTGCCCAACAAACAACACTTAGTCATTTGCGAATTAAGTTGTTGTATACCCCGCGTAGCCTGAGCAGAGCCCTATTTGACCAGTGCAGAACGTTGATTGAGCCCCTGAGTACGTGAGTGATAGATTTCTGGTCGGACACAATGGCAGCATCTGAGGAAGTTATGGAAATTACAAAGATGATTTTCGAGGAGGTCGCGCAAGCGCTAACTATGGGGGATGCCCCTGAAGGCCCCAGGATTGTGGCAAAAATCCCTAAATCACCACGCACACGAAGGCCGAAGAAAGACAAACAGGCGATGGTTTCCGTACATATGTCCCTGTGAAACCTGCTACGCACCAGGCTAACAATGGAGGAGAAAGGGAAAGTCGTTAACATAGAAACTGACAAGGAGGAGGAAGACCTGGAGGACCTTATCATCAAAGAAGATGAGGACAAAGGCATGGAGGAAGAAACTAAGCCTGCACACCCTCCAACAAAGTTTCTCGCCTATATCCCCCCACAGAAGGGGAAGGCTAAAGTGCCCAAGGATCTTGACGAGAGCAAGAGCTCTCTCCAAACCCCACTCCTCCCAGACGATGTCATTTTTTAGGGCACACACCTGGGACGAGTGCCTAGCTTGAGATTTGAAGATTGGGATCTCGCTGACGACAAGAAGTTCCCTCACCTAGAGACTGGGCAGCTCATGAAGCCTAAGGAGAACGTTGTGTTGGGGGTTACCGAATTAGAGCCGTGAAAGTGGTTGCGTGGTGTGGAAAAGGCAGGGCTACTAAACCTGCTCTAGGTACCGCATTTCCACCGCACCCACATAACGATTTTCATCATCAGGCAACTGCTATGCCTACTGCATGGTGGTTGTTTGTGGCTGGAGGAGCCCATCCCCATCATGGACCACTTGATTCACCGCATTACCCTGCTTCCATGTAAAGGAGAGAACCCCGCAGATATCTCGGAGGGGAAAAGCAGTGACTTGGCCATTGTGGAGGCCATGAAGAAGAAATATAAACTGGAGAAGAAGAAAAGGGGCTACGCCATATCCAGCATCGACAACAAAGAAGTAAGAGTAGTGACCCAAATACTGGCAAGTAAGGTTATGCGCAAGTGCCACGCAGACAAGGTATCCGCGTCGGTGGTAGCACTTGTTGAATAGTGCACGGAGGGGGTCCACTTTAACTAGCCCGAGTTCCTCTACAAGGAGTTCCTGGAGAATATCCACGAGGCTTAGGAACAAGGCAAAGCATGGCTTTTGCTGTCCATAGTGCTTGTGGTAGGGGAATTACTAGAGGAGAGTCAGTTCCCCACACTTGACAGGGATCTACCAGAGGCCGCAAAGTATGCTTCGCTCTGGGCCACAAAGGATGCAAACCAGATCCACAATAGTAAGATATTTTGGGTGATCATGGAAATGAACGTCAGGATGGGGATTAACTGTAAGCCACGGTTATCACCCACTATCTACAACAACCTGCAAAGTTTTTAAGAGTTTAAAGCAGACTTCCACGGCATATACATCAGAGCGCGCAAGGACCTGGCTAAGAAATGGAGTGAGCTACCCTTTGTAGCCACGGATGATGTAATCTTTGATGTACTGGAGACGTGGCCGTTGGAGTGGTGCGCCCCAGACATCGCAGCAATGGAGAAGTTTGTGGCACAAAAGAAGAAAGAGGAGGCCAAACTGTGCATGGAGCAGTTGGTAGAGAAGAGAAGGAAGGAAGCAGCAGCAGCAAAAGTGCAAGAGGCGCGAGACCCTGCACAGACAGCAGTAGAATAGAAAAAGGCTGCAGCAGCACAGGAGGCAGCTCAGAAGGCATGTGAAGGCCAAAAGTTTCTTTCACATGGGCAGGAAGCAGAGGAAGAGGATGGAGGCACGGACCCACAAACCGTGTCAACACAGCTGAAGCACCAGCGCCCGACCGAGCGGACAAGGCCGCTCAAGAAGGTCAAGGCATCAAAGTTTTGTATTGACCCGATCACCCTTACTGAAGGTGATTTGCACGACATCGGCGAGACAGTGCACAATTTCACCTTCAAGACCCTCCAGAATTTTGTGCAAGGGAACCAGATTGTGTTGGGGGCCCTCAAAGCATAGCTGCAGGAGTTGCAGGTGCATACTCCTCAGGCTGGTACACTTTTGACCAACCTCACAGTAGGGACAACTGCAGCAAAGTGGATGCTACCCACTCAGACGACACAATAGTATTGCCTGAAGGGGCATTGGTGACAACAAATGAGGCCAACAGGCCTGCGATTAGCGCAGTGAAGGTTATCGGGATCAACATGGTTGCACTCCCATAGGAGACGCTATACATTCTGCAAGATGGGATTACTGTAGAACTACATGCTAGGGAGAGCCACATGCTACAAGTACTAAGCAAGCAAAAGATCAACATGGAGCAGTTGAGCTTGCAGTGTGATGAAGTGGTGTCGCAAAATTGGAAGCTGGTATAGGTACTGGTGGAAGCTTGTCAAAGCATCCCTGAGCTAGCCATCCCAGTAGAAACACCATCAGAGGCACACATCCACAGGCTAGCAGCAGGGGTGTACGAGGCGCGAGAAGAAATGGCTAAGGTTCAGTTGGAGCTGAACCTTCAAATTGCGGAGCTGTGGTTGAAGGCGCATCAGTCCACCCCTCCAAAAGTAAGAGAACATCGCGCCAACGCTATTACAGCGTGACTAGACGAGATCGGCAGTGCAGTGAGGGATTGCACCCGAATGTTGGAGGAGTTATTTGAGGTCCTCACAAATCTGCAGGAGGACCCCAACATCCAGTGCATAGAGACAGAGGCGCGTGAACTCCAGCAGCAGTATGACAACGTCAAAGGAACTGTGCAGATGGTGTCCCTCACCCAGAGGCTTGCGCAGATGCAATAGGCCAAAGTGTTGAAAGAATAGGTGGACGCAGCACGACATAAAGAAGCAGTGTTGAAAGTGCGCGTTCAGCCTTGGATTGATGAGGCCTTCACCATCATGGAAAAAATTGAAGGCAAGCTCGCACAAATACAGGGGACGTAGGAACAGATGCAGGGAAGTAGTTCCGACACTGCGGTCTCGGAACAACGTGTACAGGAAATCGAACAGGAAACTGCTCAGTGCGCTGCTGACCTTGCAACAGTTCAGACAAAGTTGGAGGGACTCCGCATGAAGATCTTCGTGCTGACAGAGTGACTCGAGGGCGAGTCACAATGTTTGTGTTGGGGGCCTATTGGGCATGGAATCCCCCCAAGGCATGTTTTGGGGCTTAAAGCCCAAGTTTTGACCAAGTCCTTTGTAAAGGCCCTGCGATTTGTGGGCGTGGAGCGCGAAATCATAATAGAGTCACAGGGTTGTCTGCCCTTGTTTTTGTAATGTAATGTCGGCTTGATAGACCTACCCATGGTCCGCGGACCATGGGAAAAATAGAGGCTCTAAGTGTAGAAGATAGCATGTAGCGAAGAAAAGAATAGAAGCATGATGAGTCTAAGAGATTGAGTCGAAGTGTAAAGTGTGTCTTTGGGTCGTAGAATAGGAGAAGGCTCTGCAGCTGAGTGCGCAGAGGCCTAGTAGTCTGCAACTGAGTGCGTGGACTCTTGCAGCTGAGTGCGCAGGGCAGGTCGAGTTTGTAACCATTGGAAGAATTAATAAAGAGAAGTTTACCATATTTCTAAGTATCTTTTCCTGTTTAATATATTATTGGGTATAAATTGCAAGTGTACTGTTTATTTGTTGCACGAACTTATATGTGTGTGTTGTATAAATAAATATAACACAAGGCTTCTATTTACACGAAGATAACTAACTGGTGTAGGAAGATAGGTAAGATCTTAGGTGTGACTTAGGGAAATAGTGTAGAGCGTTGATCCAGCAATGCAGAAGCCTGACAGCCCCTAGGGCTGCGTGAAGGCAAGTATATCAAGGTGTGAAGACCAGGGAAGTACGCGAAGAAACCTGCGCACAGGGACAAGAAGTTGGACCGAATCAAACCCTCAGACATCTCAAGGGTGCGGAAACCTGGTTCCATCACCCCCCCATACTACTTTGGGTGAGACCTCAGTCTGTGCTCCACGAACTGTTGTCGAAAGGGCCAATAGTACAGGGATTTGTTTGGATAATTAACTCCAAACCTGGTTCAAGCCCCAACAAGCCAACAAGGAGAACTATGTCTTAGTTGGAAAGGAGAAGAAAGGGAAGGGGAAGTCATAACATTCCAAATCAAATTTCATCCAGGGTGGAAAGAAGAAGGACGTGTCAAAAATTAAATTTTTTCACTGTAACGAGCTAGGACATTATGCCACAATGTGTCTACACAAGAAGGCAGGTAATAATCCCTTGGGAGGAGAAACAGGTGAAGCCCTTGCTTCACAATTTGAACTGGAATTCACCTTCATCACCTGCATGGTGACATCAGTGATGGGTAGTGTGTGGTACCTAGATAGTGGAGCCTAATTCCATATGACGAACAACAAATAGCTCTTCAATAACTTGGAGGAGAAGGACCTCCAGATGCACATCGAGATGGGAGATAATGGAAGGTATAGCACGACCGACATTGATATTGTTACATTTTAGAGGGAGTCTATTTCTCCCCTCCCATTGAAAGATTTCATATATGTTCCAAGTTTGAAGAATAACTTGGTTTATGTTTCCATGTTGGAGGATCATGGCTACGATGTGATATTTAGTAAGGGAAAGGTTGTCCTTCCTCACATAGCCTCAGGACAGGTGAAGTGGATCAGGGTTCGAGTGAAGAACCTCTACAAATTAGATGTAGAAGATTGCATTGCTTTGAGCACTAAAGCAGAGAAGGTGCAGAGCCGAGACATCGGTGAGTTATGGCATAGAATATTTGGTCACTTGCACCATGGAGCTTTGAAGATCATGCAGCAAATTTCTACAGGACTTCTGAAGGTACACTAGAACAGAGAGACACATGTAAAGGGTGTACATTGGGGAAGTACACCAAAGCTTCCTTTCATGATAAAGACATTCGAGTGCAAGAAATCCTTGATCGAGTTCACTCAAATGTGTGTGGACCATTCTCGATTACATCCACGGCCAAGCACAGGTATTATATAATATTTGTTGATGGTTTTTCTCATAAGTGTTGGATTTTCTTCATGCAGAAGAAAGATCAGACATTCGCCAAATTTTGTGAATTTAAAGCACTTGTTGAGAAAGATACTGGCAGGAAATTTAAATCTCTCAGAAGTGATAACAGTGGAGAATATGTGTCAAATGAATTCAAGAACGTATGTGCTTTAGAAGGCATTCGACGGGAGTTGAAAGCACATCATAACCCACAGCAGAATGGGGTGGCTAAAAGGAAGAACATAAGTACTGTGGGAACGAAATGGGCGATGTTACATAATCAGGGCCTACTGTTGCACTTGTTGACTGAATCGTGCAACATAGTTGTTTATTTGCAGAATGGAATCCCTCATCGCATTCTCGAGATGAGTACACTAGAAGAATCTCTTTCAGGTAAGAAACTAGATGTGGCACACTTCAGGATCTTTGGTTGATCAGTTTACTGTCATGTTACCAAGGATGCACGGAAAGCTGGAGCCAACAGCTGAATTGACCATATTTGTGGGGTACACTGATACACCTCACAACTATCGAGTGTACCTTCCATCCAAAAAGATGACAATGGTTCATAGAGATGTGAAGTTCGATGAAGAGAAGGCCATGAGATGTTACCTTGAGAGGGAGCTTCAGTTACATGCAGATGAGGAGCTTTTATCTCCAAAGAAGGAACCTCGGGATGATGTGGAGCAACCACATGCAGAGGAGCAGAGAGTGGAAACACCCACTCATGCAGAGACTTCTAGAGATGGGAGAAAGCACACTAGAGAGGTTGACAGATTGTTGCATTATGCTAGAGAGAATGTGGGAGCACCCACATCTAGAAATGTCACAAGTATGGCAAGTTCATTGCTAAATATTTGAAAAAATTAGCAGAGATGTCAGTCTTGTGATTCCATTTCTAACAAATGAAATGTCACAAATATGGCAAGTTTGTCACAATATTTTAAAAAAAACATATTGATGACATCACTCTTGCAATGCTCTTTTCGACTACAAAAATGCCGCAACTATGACAGGTTGTCGATGGTCTTCCAACACAATTTTCAATGAGATAAAGAAGTTGTGTTGTCATCAGTAATCTGACAAGGATTTGCGACGAACTAGTGTAAAAGTTTTGACGACTCCTATTGCCGAAATTTTGATGAAAAAGAAGATGTTGAAAGTATGGTTGTACTGGAAATGGTGTTTCATGAAATCTCCTTTTTTTCATTATAGATATGAATCATCATTGCAAGAATGAAAAAGAGCTAAAAAAATTGGGTTAATATGTAGTAGTGCATCTATATCTCTATCTCACTATGTCTCTCCTTCTTTGTCTCTAGGGTACTTTTTAAGGATTTACTATTTTTCCTATATATAGTATTGTAGGCAACTATTCTGGTTTAAAAATTCATATGTATAGAATGTAGGCGAATATTTGATCAAAAATATGCAAGTTACTATTAAAATCCATAATTTTTTGGCGAATATCATCCATTTAATCATATATATGTAAAAAAAATTGGCAAATTTTTAACAAATTTGGCCATTTTTTCAAAAAATGTCCAAAAAAATAGCCCATTTGTGAAATTTTGCACTTAAAATTTTCCCTATTTGTCTCTCTGTCTCACCCCCCAAACATACACTCTCTCTATCTATATCTGTCTATCTCTTTCTTCCTCTCCCTCCCTCTCTCTTTCTCCCTCATTCTCTCTCCACCTTTCTCTCTCTATGGCTTTCTTCTTTCCTCCCTCTCTCATTCTCCAACTCCATCTCTCCCTCCCCTTTTCCTTCTCTTTTTTTTATTATATAATATTAACATCCATAATTTTAAAATTTAATATTCATATATACATTATTTTTTATTTTATTTTATTTTATAAAATATTATATTATATTATATTAAACTATATATATATATATAATATATATAATATATTAAAAAATAAAATAAAATAAATTGTATTAAAATTTGGTTTACATTTAAAAAATAAAATTTCAAAAAAAATCATATCAAATCTTGCAGGTATTTTCACATGTATTTCCACTCTCTTTCCTTTCAAAGAGGTTTTACTTCTTTTCAAACTTTTTTCAATTTAACATGAAGTCAAACGGAAGCAACATTGATATGGGGATTCCAACTTCGTACACGTATATCCTAAATTTCCCGCACGTATGTGTATATATATATATATATTAGATCTTATAATTATACTTATATAAATAAATTAAAAAAATAAAAATCAAATAATAATTATACTTTGTAATCTCAATAAACTTTAACGACCACGATCATTATTAATTAAACAATATTATACTTAACTTATATTTTAGAATCTTACTCACAAGTTATATGCACCTATTCAAAAGTTGTAAACGAGATTTATATATTAATACTATTCCAATTACTATATAACATATGGGCAAACAATAAACCTGTAAAATATGAATCTACTTTGTAGTATTATGACCATCAAAACTTCTAAAGAGAAATGAAGCATGGAAGAACTAGAGGAACTTCCCACTCCCCTTACTCTAGATTCTACATACTTCCCAATGCCCATGCTCTGCTTAAAATAATAGTAAGGTTGGCCACTTTCTTTGTCTCCTCTTTGTTTTATTTATATTAATTTAATTAATTTTAATAATTATGTTTATTAAATTAGGTCAACTACACAATTCGGAGAAAGACAAAAGGAGAGCTTTTTTTCTATTTCACTTTAAACTGAAAGATTATAATATTAATTTATGTATTTTATAGGTTTATGAAAAAAAAACAAGAAGAATTGGTGATGAGAGATGACAATATTTATGGTTTATTTATTTATTGTTTAGAGTAATGGGAGAAGAGGGTTTGGTTAGTAGTTGTCTATAATGAGATTTTTTGGAAGTTTTTTCGGTGGATTTTTCCGGTTAAAATCTGGCAGCAATGTATTCGAATTGCAAGTTTGATAGCTAGTTTCTGCACAATTAAAGTGTCCCAGGTGTTTTTCAGGGTGCTGAATCCAAATTTGCAGTTAAAAAACCATTTTAACTGCAACAAATCAAGATTTAACTTCAATTTCTTCGCCGGATTCCGTCACCGGAATCTCCAAAAAGTCGCATTATAGACAACTCCGGTTGGTTATGTTGTTTTGTTTTGTGTTTTTTAAATGAGTGTGTGGTTTAGATGTAAATTGTATGGTGATTATAATAATACTAAAATTTAGAGTTAAAAATTTTTGAATGAGGTGTGTGAAGTCGATAATATAAAATGTTTTTTACAGAGGAAATGAATTTATAAATTATAAATTATAAATTATAAAAATTAAGATATAATTGTTTTACACTTACAAAATATAGTATTTATAAAAATTATAAGTTAAAAATATACAAAACTAAATAAATGAAATATATAAAAAATTATAAACAAATACATTATAATCCCTCTTATAAAACCTAACATAATTTAAAAAACCAAAAATACAAAACCATTTACTACCGATTCATTAATAAAAACAAACTTATAATTCTAAACCATTTACCTATGGATTATTATTAAAAACTAATACTTATAAATTCTAATAAACCATAGAAAACCATTTACAATTATTATTATTATTAAAAACTAATGCTTATAAATTATAATAAACTATCTAACCATGAGGAATATATTTATATAATCAAAATCATCCTAACCCCACATCCCATTCCTTTATTTCTCTGTGACTTGGAATCACAGAAAAATATATTGCATTATAATGGATGTAATCTACCATATTTAATTTCTTATAATACTATGTTATTGCAATGATGTCATTTAGTTTAGTATAAAATATTTAAATGTATCACATTTTAAATAAAATAAAAATGATTTTCATTAATTTTTATTTTTAAATATAAATTTAAAATAATTATAATCATAATTTAAAATAAAATGAAAATGATTCTCAATAATTTTTTATATTTTTGCAATATAATTAAATTATTGATTTCAAAAATAAAAGAATACTAAGCTTGTTCCAAAGATTTTTAAGTATCCCGTGAAAAGATAAAAGCATTGAGATGAAAATTCAATTTATGTTCCTTGTATTAAATTTTTATTGGAGACTAAGTTGTAATATTATTAACTTAGCCAAATCATTGGTTTTTTTTTTAATTATTTATAGCATGTTTAGAATTTGTAAATTAAATTTCTATTACCAAGAAACACAACTAAGTTGTTTTTTAATCTATCTCTTTTAGTAAATTGAGTTTATTGGTCATTTTTCTTGCTTGGAGTCCTATATGTGCACTTAATAAATGATGTGTGCTTTAATCTTATTTGGAAAAATTCTTAAATCAATTTATCTTTTATGAAAAGAAAGAAAAATTAATTTATTGAAAAATTAATTAAATAAATATAAATTTATTTATTTTAAAATATTAAAAAACAATTTTTTATACTTCATAAATATAAAATAAATAATACAAATTATTAAAAAAAATGTTAGCATTAACTTATTTCAAATTTGGATGGGATGTTGGTTAGAAGATAGGGTTAGAAGTAAGGTCCACCACACTACCATGCATTAATGGATGAGACATGGCATTATGACATTTTAGTATAATTTATCACTTGTTACCCTTATTAATGAGTTCTTGTTAGAAATCATGGTTGGTTATTCGTTGCATGTTATTAGGTTAATGATCCATAAACTATCGTGGATATTCCACTTGATAATTCATCAAAATTGATCTAATAAAATTATATTGAAAATCGAAAATTTATAATATGAGGGTTATTTTCCTTACACTTCTAGATTTATTAAGTTACTTTTTTTATGCATGTAATACAAAAAATATAGAAAATAGATAACAAACAAAAATACAATCACTAACAACCATAATAACATAGGATATGACTTGGGAAACCCTTTTCGGAGAAAATCTAGCTAGAAGGTGAGGATATTTTGCTCTCTCTTTCCCTGAATGGAAATGAATGAAACTATAAAGAAGTGAATCTTGTGGTCTGTGGGATAATACAATGCATAAATACTCTCTATTTTCTCTCTCTTTATCCACTCCTTACTACTCTACTTGTCTATGGAACAAAATGCATTGAAATAGAATGTAACCATTTTTCCCCTTGGTAGTCGAGTTAACACAGGCATATAGCCTACTAGTGGTTGACTCCTAAACTCTTAACTAGAGTTATAGTATTGACTCTTCTAAGGCATTATTCATCATGAGCACGTGGATAACCCTTTTCCATGAATAATGAGGGCTAACATGACATCCTCTCAAATCATGGTGGCAAGGAAAGGAAGGTCTACTTATGTGTCACGTAACTTTTGCATATAGACTTTGATTGAGGAAATTCTTGCACCACTGGAAAGGTATATGTGTGTAGAATAGTGCTAGGAGGTGATGCACTTAAGTAGAAAATTTTTACACCCCCCTCTTCACCCCAAAAATTCCTTTTGATGCCTCAAATTGCTTCCAAAATATTTCAGACCCTAATTCACCAAATTGGGACCTACCGTAAAAATGGTACTATAAGTTTATTCCTCCACTTTTCCACACTAAAAGCATCAAGATGGATGAAAAATAATAGGATGATCTAATCCAAATCATGCCCCCTCATTTTGGGAGGCTTTTAGTCCCCAAATCTTTGACAAAATGAAATGAATAAATTTTTCCTCCACCTTCTCTCAAGTGTACCATTTATCATCGCTTAGAAGCTATCCTTTCAACCCAATATTACAAAGATCATGTTTCTCGTGTCTTATAGTTTTGTACCTTTTATGCAAACTCGTATCCTATGTCAACTATGCATAAGCATTTAGTGCTAAATCCTCTACATAATGTAGGACTTGTTCCTCTTCTTGATTTGGCATGGAAGGCTCATAGAGTTTCAAATTCTCTCATTCACCATGGAGTAGATACGCATGTATGGGTAGACTGAGTCTATAACCATTATCTTCCAACTTCTCCAGTATCTTGAAGAGACCATATCATAGAGGCTTGATTTTCTTACCAAGGCCTTGTAGCCTCTCCTTCTTCAACTATAGCCATACTTTGTCTCCCACTTGGAATGATTTCTCTGTTTTGCATTAATCATGCCTAGCCTTGTATTTTCCCTATGATTTTTGCAATGTCTCCTATACCTATAGACGGATATGCTTAATATTATTAAAAAGAAAAATCTACCCTTAAGACATCCCTTGTAAGAACCTCCCTCACTCCTCCATGTTATTCATATGCAATATCTAAAGTTGAAGGTAGAAAACATCCAAAACAAGTTTCAAATGGGGACTTACTAGAAGGGACTGCTTTTTTATAAGAGTGTTGTATATATACCATACTTTTATCCCAAGTATTCAGGTGATTTTGATTATAACCCCTCAAAATATGCACGAAATTTCTTGTTGGGACAGGGTCCCCTCGGGTCAGTTTTGGGGCAAAAAGCCCAAGTTTTGTTGTATAGAATGTAAAGTCTCCACAAGTTGTGGTTGCAGAGTGCGTAGATAGTAAAGCGTCATAAAGAGTTTTACCCTTCTTTTATGTAAGTTGAGTCGGATTTTGAAGATCTACCCATGGTCCGCGAACCATGGGATTGTATAAAAAGGTGTGTCGTAGGATGTCTAAGGTAATAAGTATCGATGATGAAGATGAATGTAATGGGTCAGTAGAAGGAAGAGCGAAGAGGCCTAGAGTAGAAGAGAGGCTCTATAGCTGTGTGCGTAGAGGCCTAGAGTAGAGTTTGCAGCTGAGTGCACAGACCCCTGCAACTTAGTGCGCAGGGAATTCTTGAGTTTGCTGTTAGTTTCAGTCTTTCCCGCCTTCCTCCGGTGATCAAATATGCTCTTACAAAGTGGTTTCAAAGTGTTAAGGTCAAATTTTGTCATTTCAGTGAGTCTTCAAGCAAAATTTGGTCACTAGGCATTAGGTCTAGGGTTTGCTCTCACTCTTTTCAAAGTTGCCCAAATTCCAATCTATGTCACTATTCAGCTGAGTCTATCATCATTCATAGGGTTGTCATTATCATGTCAGTGTCTAATGAATCATTTTACGTCTTGTTCATGCTTCAGTTGTGCCTTGGCAAGTTCATTTCC
>APFE031709999.1:452-18438 GCA_000404065.3 Pinus taeda | reverse complement strand
TTTACTGAGATTGACCGGAGAGAGCCTTCTCCTGCCCCGTAGGGCTAGCTACGAGGCTAAATGGTTTGATGTAGCCTTGAGGTTTACCTGTCTCAGCCTGAGATGAAATTTCAAGCGCTAACATCTGTAAGCAGAACTGAAGTATTAATAAAGAGATTATTCCAGAAATTCATGTGTTTTGTCCATTTCCTTCTGTTATGAATGAATGTGCTTTTATGCTGTAATGAATGATGGGTTTATGAAGTAATATTGTATTGATGCACAACTTTACATAATTAATGTTTTTATATGGACGCACTTAATATTAATTGTTTACACGAAGCATATCTTATTGCATGTTAGAGTTCTCAATGCTTAGGTCGGTCTAGGTAAACACGAGATTAGGAGTAATCACAGAGGCGCATAAGTGGTTGATTCACCTGTTTAGGGTCTGCGAAAAATAGTCGTGAGCGTTTGCAAAGGTATAGAAGCTGATTAAGGGTAGTTATATCGATAAACCCTAAAGGCTTATCGATCTGCGCGAAGGAAGATTTAGGGCATAAATGACATTACACTAATCTTTGGGTGCAAAAACATGGTTCCAACATCCCCCAATACTTCTTCGGGTGAGACTTCAGTCCACGCTCCGCAGATTGATGCCGAAAGGGCCAGTAATGTAGGGATTTGTTTGGCAAAACTAACTCTGAACCTGGGTTAGGACCCACTAAGCCAACAAATGGTTATGTTGTCAGGACCAGGATCTGCATAAGGAGATGTGTGATGTCGCATCACTAGAATCCAACTAAGAAGGAAATTGAGGAGTAGTTGGATAGAAAGATCCATGAATTCATGGCACAAGAAAACAGAAATATGTGCCTGACAAAAGAATAGTGGTTGGATAGATACTTGTACATAGAGATACACGATATTTTCTTCTTTTCCTTCTCGATCGAACTATACAACTAGATCGCTAAATTGGAAGACGACCAAGGAAGGTGGAGGCTTGACAGTCCAATAGTGTGGACCTCGAAGTTAGTATGGATATTGGAAGCCTCTGAAGATAAGATCGCACGCGTTGTCGATCACTGGCTTGATCACGTCATAGGAGGATTTGTGACATAATTCAAAGTCGATACCTCAGTGAGCTACAGTGAAGCAAAGCGACGCTTCTTCAAAGGACCACGAGGTAAGTATTTAAGATATTTGAATACTTGGATTAAGATGCTCTTGTGTGAAAAGCGGGTTATGCCATTACCTTGATATTTGGAGCTACGCAAAGTGGAAAGTTATTCAGGGAGAAAGGGAGGACAGGCCCCGATGGCTTCATTAGCAGACACTCAGACTACGCTGAATAAGGAATTCAGTAGGCCCAAATCTGAATCGCAAGCAGTCATTGGATTCAAGGAAATCATGATGAGGCTTGGCGAAACACCCTGGGAGCTGGATCAGATATTGAAATGTCGGATCCACAAAGTTAACATGAATCTTATGAATGGGAAGCACCTCGAATGGTTTGTAGCTTCGCTCTTACCCCATCTAAGGGTTTCTTTATCGCAAAAAAAGATTGGGACCCAAGCAGAAGCCCTAGAAATTGCGATGAGATTGCATGAGACACCGATTCAAAACGCTGCTTTGGGAGTTCAGTAGATTCAAGCAGAGTTGCAGAATATTTTCCTAGAGTTTCAAATCCTAAAGAAGGATAAAGTGGCTCGGCCAGAGGTGCGCAAAGAAGTTTGGTGTCTGAAATGTAAGAGTCAGGGGCATGATAATGATCACTAGCCTGTCTTCGCGAATTATGTTGTGGGAGGTGGGCCAATGCCTCTAAGGTCGGACGCTCAAGCAGGGCCAAGCACAGGGCTAGCATTGTGGTGTGCTATCTGTCAGATAGCTGAAAAACATGTAACAGACAATTTTCACTTGCTACAGAAATTTGTGCAAACACCACAACAACTCTTCTTCAACCTCTACAAATCGGTGAGCCACAATAAGCGTAACTGTCGTAGCTATAAGCTGATGATGAAAAAAATGCCCACATAAAAATATTTAATTATTTTTTGTAATTTAAATTTTATATAAAAAATAATATTTCTTATTTTTATTATAAATTTAATTTAAAAACATACAATATATAATAAATGATCATATTTACAATAAAATATAAAACAAAAATTCAATTATATAAACACTTCTTATATAAACCAACACTAAAATTTAAAAACATCCTAACCAATACAAAACCATTTACCTATAAATTATTATTATTAAAAACTATAGATTATTATTGTTAAAAACTAATACTTATAAGAATACCATTTACCTCTCGATTATTATTATTAAAAACTAATACTTATAAATTCTTATATACTATGTAACCATGAGGAATATATTTATATAATTAAAATCATCTTAACGCCACATCCAATTCCTTTATTTCTTGGTGGCATGGAATCACATAAAACTATATTGCATTAGTATGGATATAATCTACTACATTTAATTTGGTATAATACTATGTTATTAGTCCCTGCCTTCCGAGCTTGGTAGGGACTATAGCAACCGGTTTTGGTCGGTGGGCAATAGTTTGGCACGGTAACCCAGGTTCATATGTAAACACATTTTAACTTAAGCCAAAGTTTGGTGCCATAAAATATGTTTCCCGATGCTGTTAACCAATGAAATCAACGCTCATCTTATTTGGCCTCAGTACGAGGTATGCGGCCTGAAAAGTTAGGAAACTGTTAAGGAAGGAGCTAGGTTAATTAAAACAGTGTCGCGTGTCTGAAGTAATGCTATCGCAAAGATAGCATTAATTCCTTAACATTTAATGTTAGAACTAACATTACGGGGAAAATGGCGTAGGTTAGGTCTATTAACCACGAGACAGGTCTATTAACCGGGAGACACATGCCTTATATGGTGGAATTTGCATGGAAGCAGTGCGTGTCAATTTGCATGGAAGCGAGACTTTACTTAGCCTCCCTTAAAACGCCTTCACCCTCAGCTGCTGCTTCATCTGCAACGCATTATGCTAATTCATATCCTCCTTGCGCTCCATCCTGCACCATAGCTCTCAGCTCTCGGCAGTTGCTTCCTGCCCGCTCCACCCTGCAAGAAGTAACCGACGACATTGGATGCCAAGGATGTTGCATACCAGGTATATTGCTGCAACGACATATTTTATAAAATAGAAAATAACTAGGCTTTTTACCAAAAGAGCTTTACTCCTAACAGAAAGTCTAGCATAAATCAATGCAAAGCATAATTAAATTCATTTTCTTGACAATAAAATTAATGTTCTTGTTCTTGTTATCGCTCAGAGCAGACAACAAGCAGGCCTATCAATTACTTTTCTATCCCTATTTCACACTTTGCTTTCTTTTAATTTCCCGAACTTTACTATTTCCATGTTAACTTTCAATATTTGGCATCAAAGAGTCATTCTAACATATATCCCTGGTTATTCGCTACAGTCTAATGTCATTATAAGTTTCACTGAGTAATGAGTTCTAAATATATAACCCTGTAGTATAGTAAAGTATACCTGGGTACTTGCTATAGTCTAATATATGAGGCGTGTCAGTGTGGTAATTTGCAGCCGTCTCACAGAAGTGGTTGGCTATGTCATATCTCTGATTTCAATAGTAATAAACATACAATTAAGTATTCTTCACAGCAGAAGACAGGTTCCCTAAGCAAATAATTTGATAAAGATATGGGAGAAAACCTGAGGCGGCTCCAAAGCTTTGGCCGTCGAACACCTGGTACGTCAAGCTGATGAAACTTCCTCAACTTTGCTGCTATTTGGGCAGATATTTCAGGACACTTTAAATCAGGCGCTAACAATGTCTACAGCAATTCATAAAAAATAAAAAAGAAGTCAGAACAAAGTAATTTTGATCAGAAGATTTCCAATCAGCATAGAAAAGAAACAACAGCGCGAGAAGTCCAACACAAGATGGTTTATAAAAGAAACTTATGGATTCTTTCTCAAAAAGGCACAATCACGCAGGAACAATGCAGCTGAATACATTTGCATTATCCAACAGAATTTAAACACTTCTGCGCTTAAATTAAAAAACAAAAAACCAGATTCAAGTGATTTTTATCCGTCCTGGCGAAATCGCCGCCTCTGTAGACAGCGCCATTAAAACATCTGCAATTCTAGACAAAGAACCGAATAAATAAAATTACCCCTGCGTTGAGGAACTCCTCGATACGGCCCTCGGGGAACCGACCCAGCAGACATGGTCCTTGCCCGAGCCTCGACATGCACTCGAATGTCCTGATCTCATCTTCTCTGTTGAAGAACAAATCCACGCCCTCTCCATAGATTCGAACTAGGGCCTTCTTGGGCTTGTTCCCCTTCCTCGTCTTCCAATTACACTAAAAAACCTCGTTCGTCATGGCGCCCTTGAGAGGCGTGATTTCCAGACGCTTTGCATCCACAACATCCGCCCAATTCAGCGCCAGGGAGTGCAGAACGATCTCGGCTTCTTTAGGCAGGCTGCCTTCTGTGTACGCGGGCTCGTCCATTGGATGTACAGCATTCATGCATTCCACAGAGGCCATGGAATTCAGAGAAAAAACACTGGTCCAATATAAAATTAAAGAAGGGATTGCACAAGAATGAAATAGCATACAGAGATTATAAGCACAGAAAAAATGTTCTTCCGGTTTCAAAACTGAGAATAGAAGCCTTTGACTGCATCATAACCTCGCTCGCAGATATACCGGAGCATGTTGGTAATACAGAAATTGCGATCTGGTCTGCATGCAATGTTGATAAACAAGCACGTGGCTTGCATGACCGCACCTTGAAGCAATTACAACTGGCTATGCCTGGTAGCTATTACTGGCTATGTCGGGTGGTCTACTGCTGCAATGTGGGCTGTGGGGCTGGTGCTACGTGGTGGGAGATCTTCTATGTCTGGCTGGTAGGGGAGCTATGTATCTCTGCTATGTGGGGCTATTTCTGAATGTAATATGAACTTAAAGCATTACGCTGCGGGCTGGGGCAGGGACTAGCTGCCCCGCAGCCTCTCTTGTTGTAATGATGTTAATTATTTGTTTTAGCACTATAATATTTTATTGTACTACATTTTATTATTATAAAATGATTTTTCAATTAAAAACATTGAGATGAAAATTCAATTTATGTTCATTATATCAAATTCCTATGATACAGCTAAGTTGTAACACTATTAACTTAGCCAAATCATTGGCTTTTCTTTTAATTATTTAGGAGTTCTAAATTAACTTTCTATTACCAAGAAACACATCTAAGCTGTTTTTTAATCAATCTCTTTTAGTAAATTGAGTTTATTGGTCATCTTTCTTGTTTGGAGTCCTGTACTTAATAAACGATGTGTGCTTTAATCTCATGTGTGGAAAAAGATTATTAAATTAATTTATCTGTGATGAAAGAAATAAAATATGATTTTATTAAAAAATTTAATTTATATATAAATTAATTTATTTATTTTAAATATTTAAATAACTTTTTATATACTTAATAAATATAAAATTAATTAATAACATTAATTAATAATAAATATAAAATTAAAAATAATTGTTAATATTAATTCATTTCAATTTTGGATGGGATGTTGGTTAGAAGATAGGGTTCGAGGCAAGGTCCACCATCCTGCCATGCATTAATGGATGAGACATGGCATTATGATATCTTAGTATAATTTATCACTTGTTACCTTTATTAATGAGTTGGTGTTGAAATTATGGTTGGCTATTCGTTGCATGTTATTGGGTTAGTGATCCATAAACTATTGTGGGTATTCCATTTGATAATTCATTAAAATTGATCTAATAAAATTATATTGAAAATCAAAAATTTATAATATGAGGGTTATTTTCCTTACACTTCTAGATTTATTAAGCTACTTTTTTTATGCATGTAATACAAAAAATATAGAAAATAGATAACAAATAAAAATACAATCACTAACAACCATAATAAAATAGGACATGACTTGGGAAACACTTTTGGGAGAAAATCTAGCTAGAAGGTGAGGATACTCTGCTCTCTCATTCCCTGAATGGAAATGCATGAAATTATAAAGAAGTGAGTCTTGTGGTTTGTGGGATACTATAATGCATAAATCCTCTCTATTTTCTCTCTCTTTATCAACTCCTTGCTACTCTACTTGTCTATGGAACAAAATGCACTGAAATGGAATGTATCAATTTTTCCTCTAGGTGGTCGAGTTAACACAGGCTGATAGTCTACTAGTGGTTAACTCCTAAACTCTTAAATAGAGTTATAGTATTGACTCTTCTAAGTCATTATTCATCATGAGCACATGAATAACCCCTTTTCCATGAATAATGAGGGCTAACATGAGATCCTCTCAAATCATGGTGGTAAAAAAGGAAGGTCTACTTACGTGTCACATAACTTTTGCATACAGACTTTGATTGAGGCAAATCTTGCACCGTTGGAAAGGTATATGTGTGTAGAATAGTGCTAGGAGGTGATGCACTTAAGTATCAAAGTTTTACACCCCCCTCTTCGCCCCAAAATTTCTTTTTGATGCCTCAAATTGCTTCCAAAATATTTAAGACACTAATTCACCAAATTGGGACCTACCGGTAAAAATGGTACTATGAGTTTATTCCTCCACTTTTCCATGCTAAAAGCATCAAGATGGATGAAAAATAATAGGATGATCTAATCCAAATCATGGCTCCGTATTTTAGGAGGCTTTTAGTCCCCAAATCTTCGACAAAATAAAATGAATAAATATTTCCTCCAACTTCTCTCAAGTGTACATTTTATCATCGCCTAGTAGCTATCCTTCAACCCAATATTATAAAGATCA
Source organism: Pinus taeda (assembly GCA_000404065.3). Lineage (NCBI taxonomy): Eukaryota > Viridiplantae > Streptophyta > Pinopsida > Pinales > Pinaceae > Pinus > Pinus taeda. The sequence continues at coordinate 11,623 of APFE031709999.1, read as the reverse complement.
TATTTCTCTCGTCTTCCAGTTTTGGACCTTTTATGAAAACTTGTATTCTATGTCAACTATGCATAAGAATTTAGTGCTAAATCCTATACAGAATGTAGGACTTGTTCCTCTTCTTGATTTGGCATGGAAGGCTCATAAAGTTTCAAATTCTCTCATTCATCATGGAGTAAATACGCATGTATGGGTAGACTGAGTTTGTAACCATTATCTTCCACCTTCTCCAGTATCTTGAAGAGACCATATCGTAGAGGCTTTATTTTCTTACCAAGACCCTATAGCCTCTCCTTCTTCAACTATAACCATACTTTGTCTCCCACTTGGAATGATTTCTCTATTTTGCATTAATCATGCCTAGCCTTGTATTTTCCCTACGATTTTTGCAATGTCTCCTATACTTATAGACGGATATGCTTAATATTATAAAATAAAAAAATATTCCCTTAAGGCATCCCTTGTAAGAACCTCCCTCACTCCTCCATGCTATCCATATGCAATATCTAAAGGTGAAGGTAGAAACATCCAAAACAAGTTGCAAATGGGGACATACTAGGGGGGACTGCTTTGTTATAAGAGTGTTGTATATATACCATATTTTTATCCCATGTATTCTGATTATTTTGATTATAACCCCTCAAAATATGCACCAAAGTTCTTGTTGGGACAAGGTACGCTAGGGTCAGTTTTGGGGCAAAAAGCCCAAGTTTTGTTGTATAGAATGTAAAGTCTCAGCAAGTTGTGGTCGTGTAGCACGTAGATAGGAAAGTGTCATAAAGGGTTTTACCCTTATTTTATGTAAGTTGAGTCGGCTTTTAAAGATCTACCCATGGTCCACGGACCATGGGATTGTATAAAAAGGTGTCTTAGGATGTCTAAGGTAAGAAGTATCAATTATGAAGATGAATGTAATGGGTCGGTAGAAGGAAGAGCGAAGAGGTCTTAGAGTATAAGAGAGGCTCTGCAACTATGTGCACAGAGGCCTAGAGTAGAGTCTGTAGCTGAGTGCGTGGACCCCTGCAGCTCAGTGTGCAGGGAAGTCTTGAGTCTGTAAGCAAAACTGAAGTATCAATGAAGAGATTATTCCAGAAATTCCTGTGTTTTGTCCGTTTACTTCTGTTATGAATGAATGTGATTTTATGTTGTAATGAATGATGGGTTTATGATGTAATATTGTATTGATGTGCTACTATACATAATTAATGTTGTTATATGGATGCACATAATATTAACTATTTACACACAGCATATCTTATTGCATGTTAAATTTCTCAATGCTTAGGCCAGTATGGGTAAACACAAGATTAGGAGTAATCACAAAGGCGCGTAAGTGGTTGATCCACCTATTTAGGGTCCGCGAAAGATAGTCATGAACGTTCTCAAAGGTATAGAAGCTGATTAAGGGTAGTTATATCGATAAGACCTAAAGGCTTATCGATCTGCGCAAAGGCAGGTATAGGGCATAAACAAAATTACACTAATCTTTGGGTGCGAAAACTTGGCTCCAGCATCCCCCCATACTACTTCGGGTGAGACGTCAGTCCGCACTCCGCAGATTGATGCCAAAAGGGCCTGTAGTGTAGGGATTTTTGTGGCAAAACTAACTCTGAACCTGGGTCAGGACCCACTAAGCCAACAAATGGTTTCGTTGCGGGGACCGAGATCTGCATAAGGAAATGTGTGATGTCACATCACTGGAATCCAACTAAGAAGGAAATTGAGGAGTAGCTAGATAGAAAGATCCACGAATTTGCAGTGCAAGAAAATAGAAATCTGTGCCTAACAAAAGAACAGTGATTGGATAGATACCTATACACAGAGATACATGAGATTTTCTTTTGTTCCTTCTTGATCGAACTATACGAGTGGATCGCTAAATTGGCAGACGGCCAAGGAAGGTGGAGGCTTAACGGTCCAATAATGTGGACCTCAGAGCTAGTGCGGAGATTGGAAGCCTCTGAAGATAAGATCGTGCACGCTGTCAATCACTGGCTTGATCGCATCATAGGAGAATTTGTTACAAAATTTGTAATCGATACCTCAGTTAGCTACAATGAAGCAGAGCGACACTTCTTCAAAGGACAGGGAGGTAATTATTTAAGATCTTTGAATACTTGGATTAAGATGCTCTTATGTGAAAAGTGGGTTATGCCATTACCTTGATGTTTGGAGCTACGTGAAATGCAAAGTCATTCAGGGATAGAGGGAGGACAGGCCCTTAATATAGCCCGTTGATTGAACATCCTCTGAGTGACGACGAAGGAGCAGCACAGGCTTCACCGCAGAGCATTGTCCAGTTACTAAGGCAAGGGTTTCCGCGAATACCTCATCCATCCACACCACCTCCACCTTCACCTCCACAGCATACACCTTCGCCCACACCGCCACCAACTCTGCCACCATTCAATATGTCGAATACAATGAAGTTGCCCATTTTTAAGGGCTTGGGAAATTAGGACTCAAACCAATTTTGGTTCATTGTGAAGGCCATGTGGATAGCCCAGAATATTATAGATGATCATATAAAGAAATCACAATTGGTTACTTCTCTACAGGATCGTGCACTAACATGGCACATTAAGTACTACACTGATGACCCGATGGCTTCATTAGCGGACACTCAGACTCCGCTGAATAAGGAATTCATTAGGCCCAAATCTGAATTGCAATCAGTCGTTGGAGTCAAGGAAATCATGATGAGGCTTGGGGAAACACCATGGGAGCTGGATCAAAGATTAAAATGCCAGATCCATGAAGCTAACATGAATCTTACAGATGGGCAACACCGCGAATGGTTTGTAGCTTTGCTCTTACCCCATCTAAGGGTTGCTTTATCACAATAAAATATTGGGACCCAAGCAGAATCCCTGGAAATTGCGATGAGATTGCATGAGACATCGATTCAAGACATTTCTTTGGGAGTTCAACAGATTCACGCAGAGTTGCAGAATCTTTGCCTAGAGTTTCAAAACCTGAAAAGGGATAGAGCAGCTTAGCCAAAGGTGCGCAAAGAAGTTTGGTGTCTGAAATGTAAGAGTCAGGGGCATGATAAAGATCACTACCCTGTCTTCGCGAATTATGTTGCAGGAGGTTAGACAATGCCTCTAAGATCAGACGCTCAAGCAGGGCTAAGCACAGGGCCCGCATTGTGGTGTGCTATCTATCAAGTAGCTAGAAAACATGTAACAAAAAATTGTCACTTACTGCAAAAATTTGTGCAAACACCGCAACAGCTCTTCTACAACTTCTGCAAATCAGTGGGCCACGATGAGCGTAACTTCCATAGCTGTTGTAACATGCATTTTTTGTTATCTTTAATATTCATGTTTCATTCAAGAATCACTTGAAAATATCTTTAAAAAAAATAAGGCAAGAGGAAAATGTAATAAATTACATATCGAAATCAAAACACAAAAGAAACAAGCATAAAAGAATCAGCGCCGGTGTAGCCAAGGTTGATATACGAACAAATCAAATCGCTATATAAATGGTTATATGGAGCTAGACCCGATATCTATATGTGTGTGTGTGTGTGATAGCTGCATATTAAAACAAGAAAGAAACAAAGTAATATATCAGATTCGCAAAAGAAAGAAGTGTTTAAGTGTTTAAGATCTGGACCTGAACTAATATATATTATATATATATAATATATATATTGCGTTTTATAAATTTCAACGGGTCCACAATGTTATGGATGATTGGTTCTATTGATAGCTGATTGCGATTTGTGATTGTGGGCCAGACCCAAAACATATATACATTGTGTTTAAAAGTCCCGACTGGTCCGCAGAGCAAAGGGTGTCAGTTCCACCGATTGTGATTTGCGATAAGCGGATCTGATATTTTATATATTACATTTTAATATTTCTTACGGGTCCACTGTATAGCATAGCGCAGTATGTATATGCATTTGGTTCCGCCAATTACAATATCCGATGGGCCAGACCCAAAGCATATATATATTATGTTTTATTAGCCCCAGCAGGTCCGCGATTATCACATAACACTTTGCGATATTTGATGGCCAGACCCGATATGGTATATATTATGTTTTATAACTCCGGCGCGTTTGTCATATTGCAAAGCGCCTTTGTATATATATATATGGTCCCACCGACTGTGATCTACGATAAATATTCTAGACCCGATAATTTATATGCTATGTTTTATAACTTCGGCACGTCCGTCTTGTCACGGTTTATTAAGGATTGGGTTGATATAACAATGGAAAGTGCCGATTGCAATTTGCGATGGGAATTCAACGAAGCCTTGAATAGGTGGATTTGATAGATTTATTAAACAGAGTTAATTCCTTTCAGTTCCGATTTGTGTGTTTTGCGTCGATTTCACTGTGTAAATGGAAAAATTAATGTTAAAACTGAATCTGAAGAGGAAGGCAATTGGGTGTATTTTCTAGTGTTTTGGCCAATCAAAAGGCATCCAATACATACGTAAGCCTAGGTTATGCACAAGTCAAACATAGTTTATTATGATTAAAGTGGATTAATTATTATTAAGTCATATACAGAGGAACTCGGCAGCAGATTAACAGAGTCAGCAGTCATTGTCATGTTCATTTATTTTCTATTATTTTATGTTCTTTGAGATGTATTTACCCTCTGTGTAATATTTTGTAATAATTCTTACTGCATATAGTTAGAGAAACAATTTTAGTAGTTTGACAGTTTCATAGATTAGCAATTGTTTCACAATGTATCAAAAGAGTAAAATTTACAGAGAAGGGGTTGTTGGTTCAAATTTTGGAGAACCCAGAGACTAGGCCACTGTATTCTAGATATAACTGTTGATTAATTAAAGAATCAGAAGTTTCCATGAATTGTTGGGTATAATTTAGTAACTTCTCTGTCAAGTATCATCTTATGTTTTCTTCTTTCAAGTATAGTAATGAAGTTGCAGGTCTTTATTTTCTTATGTAGATAATGTTAAAATTCCTTAAAAGAGCACTCCTATACTTGAAGTTTTCATCCTCCTTTCTAAGTTATAGATAATAGTTTCTGTGTAAGGCGGCATATTATCTTTAACTTCTCCAAGGGTCACAGATAGTAGTTTCTGTGTCAAGAAGCATATTGTCTATGATTCAGTTCTCATTTTCATGATTCTTCTAAGTGACGGATAGTAGGTTCTGTGTTAAGCAGCATATTATCTTTAACTTCTCGTTCAAGCTTTCTTCATTCATCATTTATATCTAGCAACAAATGGCATTCTGAGATTTTCCGGTCACACGTATATTAAGGGTTAAAGACCAAGTTTTCCAAGTCCTTCATTTGAGAACACAACAAAAATAAAGTGACAAATAAGTGACAACAAACAATAATCATTAATGTCTTAAGCACAATTTCTCCATAGCCAAGAAATTGGTTTCTTTAATCTTAAGGTACAACATTAATTGGCGTCGCTGCCGGGGAGAGAAGACAAGAACATTTTTCCCTAGGTTTTCAATATTTTCCTCTGGTTTTTCAGTGAGGAGGAAATATTTGGTTGTTTTGAATAAAAGCAATGGATTAAGAGCACTTTTCCTTGGTTTATTAAGTTTGAAGCTGATTCTTGAGAATGACAAGTTTCAGCAATTGGTTGTACATTCACACCTGTGATTTTCACTTACAACATTGATTGGCGACTCCACTGTACTTTGAAGTTTTCTTTTCTGGGTTTTAATGGCTCTCCCTACATTCTTAGTCCATAAATTTGATCCATTTGATTTTATTGGGATCATTGGCTATCCTCATGATATGCCTGCATTTTCCGCGTGGAATGAGTGTCTTCCAAAATTCAGTAGAAAGGAATATGAAGATTCGGCTCAGCATCTCCAAGAGTTTCATGAATGCATGGAGCAGCAGGGCATCATTCATGAAGATGTGAAGATGAAGTTGTTTTTGTTTTCTTTGGACCTATAAGCTAGGGTTTGGTTCAGGTCTCTGCCTTTTGCAGGCATTTCAACGTTGAAAGATTTCCATTCAGTGTTCAATTCTTCTTGTAGAATTTATTATCCACACAAATTTATTTTTGAAGGTTGTTGTGAATATTATGATTTTAAATAAACTTTAGAAGGTCAAGATAATCCTGTTGAGGAAACTAATGATCTTGTTGATAATATGTCAAGCATTCAGAGAGGTTATAGCCACATTAATCAGATCCAAACAAACTCATTAGAGATAGAGGCAAATCTGGTGGTTGCAGGAAAAGCACCAGAGACACAGCCTATCCAAGACAAGGGAAAGGCAAAGATGGAATCCTCTCAAAGTCAAACATTGGAGGGTATATGTAATATAATTAAAACTTTGTTAGATAGGTTGAATAAGTTAGAGTTAGAAAATGAGAATTCTCAGAGACCTAAGTTATATGCAGTAGATGAAGATGAACTTGGTATCGAAGGAGAAGAGTATGAATATGATGAAACAGATGCCATTCATGATGAAAATAAAATTGATGAATATTGGGAGCAATTCTTTGATTTTATGCAGACTGAACTACATAAAAAATATGACTTGAGATTGAGGAAAAGATTAAGAAGTCAAGAAAGCAAAAGTGAGCAGCAAGTTTCAACTTCCTCACTAAAGGCGACTCCACAAGAATCTCAACCTACAAAACAAGTGAATAAAGGAAATCAAGAGAGTATTCAGATGGAGAAGAATTCAAACATGAATCAAGAATTTCTGATCAGCAGTCGAGAAGAGGAAGAAATAATTAAGTTGCAAATAAATCCCCAAAGTTCCTATTCTTTTAAATTTAATGATCCTCCTATCTATAATGAAAATGGTTTAAATGGGGAACAGGATGAAGCTCTTCAAGTTCATCAGTTAGGTGTTGAACATACAAGGAGAAATCAGCAAGTGGGATATGTTGGACAACAATATATTGAGCCATCTATCATAGCAAAGGAGGCTATCTCATGTAAAAATAAATTTGATAAAGAGATTGTATATTATTGCATTGAAGAACAAAATGATGCTCATGAATCAGAGGTAAACAATCTATTTGAAGTTGATTATATCTCATATAGTGATGTGAAAAAATTTCTTTTTCTTCCTGAAGTTAGACTTACAAATTATTTTCAATCAAAGCTTAGAAATGAAAAGTGGAGACATGAAAGTGACATAGATCATTTTCTTAAAGATGTTGATGATTGTTTTGTTGAACATATTATCCCAATAGAAGGTTTAATCGAGCAGAAACCTTCATACATGGAGAATTTCTTTTTTGGAGCTGATCAGGACCATATTTTTTCTTATACTTTTGAAGATCCTGTGGTAGATTACATAGAAGAATTTATCAGCAGTCTACACATATCATTTTGTGGATATACTCCTAATTTTTGTTGTGATCTTCTTTTATGCATAATTTATTTTTTGTTCAGAATGAATTGCATTTTCAAGATTCACTTGGCAGAATGGTTCTAGATTAAGCACCCAAATGCTAACCTGGCACCATTGGAAGATTGACTTCACCTGATGGAGATCAATCATGTACATATGTAGGAACTTGTACATAAATAAGCTCAGGGGTTGAGAATTTGGTTTCCAGTTGCAGTTCTTCAATTTAATCATTAGTTGATGAATAAGGGTGACTTTCCCAGTTGGAAACTGGTTTGCAGAGGTGTCATACATCAAGATTGTCAAGTTCCAGTTGTCAAATTCAGGGTTTTCACAGTTTTGGACTCCATGCCCAACTAAGGCTACTGATCTACGATTCTCAATATTTTGCTATCAAAGCATAAGCATCCTATTACTGCAGATATTGGCGTGGGTTCACTGTACAAAATTTTCACATAGTTATGTTTGGTGAAGCAATATATGACTCCATGCCCAATGGATAAGGCATTGATCTGCGGTTCTTAGTGCTTCTGTGGCTAAAGCACTATCCCCAGGTGGAGCCAGATGTTGTAACATGCATTTTTTGTTACCTTTAATATTCATGTTTCATTCAAGAATCACTTGAAAATATCTTAAAAAAAGATAAGGCAAGAGGGAAATGTAATAAATGACATATCGGAATCAAAACACAAAAGAAACAAGTATCAAAGAATCAACCCCAGTGTAGCCAAGGTTGATATACGAACAAATAAAATCACTATATAAATGGTTATATGGAGCTAGACCCGATATATGTGTGTGTGTGTGTGATCGCTACATATTGAAACAAGAAAGAAACAAAGTAATATATCGGATTCGCAAAACGAACAAGTGTTAAAGTGTTTAAGATCTGGACCTGAAATATATATCTATATATATAGATAGATATAGATATATATTGCATTTTATAAAGTTCAGCGGGTCTGCAATGCTATGGATGATTGGTTTCGCTGATAGCGCCGATTGCGATTTGCGATTCTAGGCCGAACCCGAAACATATATACATTGTGTTTAAAATTCTTGGCGGGTCCGCAGAGCAATGGGTATCGATTCCGCCGATTACGATTTCGATAGGCGGATCCGATATTTTATATATTACATTTTAATATTTCTGGCGTGTGCGTTGTATAGCATAGCACATTATGTACAAGCATTTGGTTCAACCGATTGCGATATGCGATGGGCGAACCCAAAGCATATATATTTTATGTTTTATAAGCCCCGGCGGGTCCACGATTATCACATAACACTTTGTGATATGTGATGGCTGGACCCGATATGGTATATATTATGTTTTATAACTCCGATACGCCCGTCATATCGCAAAGCACCTTTGTATATGTATATGGTCCCGCCGACTGCGATCTATGATAAAGACTCCGGACCTGAATTTATATGCTATGTTTTATAACTCCGGCGCGTTCGTCTTGTCGCATTTTATTAAGGATTGGGTTGATATAACAATGGAAAGTGTCGATTGCGATTTGCGATGGGAAGTCAATGGAGCGCTGAACAAGCAGATCCGATAGATTTATTAAATAGATTTAATTCCTTTTAGTTCCGCTTTGCGTGTTTTGCGTCGATTTCACTGTGTAAACGGAAAAATTAATGTTAAAACTAAATCTGAAGAGGAAGGCAATTGGGTGTATTTTCTGGTGTTTTGGCCAATCAAAATGCATCTAATACATACGTAAGCCCAGGTTATGCACAAGTCAAACACATTTTATTATGATTAAAGCGGATTAATTATTATTAAGGCATATACAGAGGAACTTGGCCGCAAATTAACAGGGCCAGCAGTCATTGTCATGTTCAGTTATTTTCTATTATTTTATGTTCTTTGAGATGTCTTTACCCTCTGTGTAATATTTTGTAATAATTCTTACTTCAGATAGTTAGAGAAATAGTTTTAGTAGTTTGATAGTTTCAGAGATCAGCAACTGTTTCGCAATGTATAAAAAGAGTAAAATTTATAGAGAAGGGGTTGTTGGTTCGAATTTTGGAGAACCCAGAGACTAGGCCACTGTATTCTTGATATAATTGTTGATTGATGAAAGAATCAGAAGTTTTCATGAATTGTTGAGTATAATTTGGTAACTTCTCTGTCATGTATCATCTTATGTTTTATTCTTTCAAGTATAGTAATTAAGCTGCAGGCCTTTATTTGCTTATGTAGATAAAGTTAAAATTCCTTAAAAGAGTGCTCCTATACTTGAAGTTTTCACCCTCCTTTCTAAGTTATAGATAATATTTTCTGTGTAATGAAGCATATTATCTTTAACTTCTCCAAGGGTCACAGATAGTAGTTTATGTGTCAAGCAGCATATTGTCTATGATTCAGTTCTCATTTTCATAATTCTTCTAAGTGACGGATAGTAGGTTCTGTGTTAAGTAGCATATCATCTTTAACTTCTCCTTCAATCTTTCTTCATTCATCATTTATATCTAGCAAAAAATGGCATTCTGAGATTTTTCGGTCACACATGTATTAAGGGTTATAGACCAAGTTTTCCAGGTCCTTCATTTGAGAACACAACAAACAATAAAGTGACAAATAAGTGACAACAAACAATAATCATTAATGTCTTAAGCACAATTTCTCCACGGCCAGGAAATTGGTTTCTTAAGGTACAACAGTAGTTATGAGCTGATGATGGAGAGAATGCCTACATATCGAATGCAAACAGAGACTCGGCGTCCGGATCAAGGTGTTGGGGGAGCATGTGGAGGATATCAGGGCCGCGGACGAGGCCGAGGAGCAAGAGGACCTAGTAGAGGTCAGGGACAAGTTATTTGTTACAATTGTGGAGTGTCAGGACACTACGCATGGGAGTGTACGAGCCCAACACACCTACCATGCCGATATTGTACTCAGTGTGATCACGCAATAGAAGATTTCCCTGTTGATCCAGGTGGATATTGGTCGCCACCTGCCAAGTCCACCTGGACCCCCACCATTGTCTTTCTCAGCATTTTCAGTTTCCTTAATTTTAGCACAACTTACTATTTTTAGCAGTTTTTCGGGTCCTGAACTTCTGGAGCCATTTTGAGGCCCTAAACGACTTTTTTTGGGGAATCCGGGGGCAACATGGGTCCATGCGATGGACTGATGCATGGACCGATGTTGCCCGTTCCAACAATGATAGTGCTCGAATAGATCTTTCTAATGAGCTATTGTACGCATCAAACAGAGATCATATTCTAAAGTTACGACCCCGGGAAGTTGATGTACCAACTTACCCCCAAACGGGGCCCACAGTTTGGCGTTTCATCTCCTAGGGTTAGGTTTTGGAATGTTAAGGGTTTTTCATTGTTTCTCAACAATAAATAGGCCTTCGAGCCTCATTGTAATTCAGTTCAGAGGCATGTAGCCATCACATCTCTTCTCAGAGATAAGCTACCATCGCCCTAGCTAGTTTATTTCCATTTCTGATTGTAAGCATATTTCAGTATTTTCCATTAATGAAATGAAGTATTATTTCCGCTGCATATTTGTGTATATTGTTATCTCTGTAATTTGTTGCGTTCCTGTTTAAATCCGGATCAGTGGTATCAGAGCGGTCTGCTTTTTCTCTGTTTTTCTTTGCATGTCCCCAACAAGGTCGGGATATAAGGAGTTAGGGCTTGAACTGGTTGAACCTTTGCAAGACCAGCCTCGCAAATCCGGACGGCCTCCCATGGCGGACGAGAAGAAAGACGAGGGGGCAGGAGATCCCATCAAAATCTTGCTCGAAGAAGCCCTTGAGCGACAACGGAACGCGATGATGGACAGCTTTTCCCAGATCCTTCAGCGGCTACCCAGAA